>JAOXNZ010000054.1:20046540-20064073 GCA_028566095.1 Kryptolebias brasiliensis | reverse complement strand
TCCTCGGATGAGAAGCGAAACGTCTTCAAACTACAAATTGAAGTCCAGTTGCTTTTGTTTTTAACCTTTTTTGGGGTTTTATAGAAAGAAACAACTTTCTGAAAGACGTAGCACTCCTAACGTGCCCAGCTACAGGTCTTTCTTGCTTTCTGGTCTTTAGCCCAGTCAACAGTAATTGAAATGCAGCTTTTAATCAAGAGATTTTCCAACTGTAACTTTTACGTCTCCTTTGTTGCATGCCATTTACAGTGGCATGCTCGTAGTTTAACCAACCTTAATTGGGTTGGTAGGATCATGGTGGAATCAGCGTGTGTGCCTCTTTTCTCACCGTCGACTCAAAGGAAGATATAAGTGATCCCGAACAGCATGGGGAGAAGCATGTCTTTGAATGAAGGGAAAGATTTTGCTACAAGACAGAGTTTCATCTTAACCAAAGTAATGGCCTCTTAGGGTGATGAAGGCTTACTGAGCTTTTAATCATTGAAAATATGGCAGTGCTACAGAGAGAAAGTAAATCACCTGGTGGAAAATATACAGCCTGGCATGCAACACATTAAGCACCCCCACTGTTTTTATTCATTACTGTACAATGCATTGTTGCTAAGCTCAAGGCTCCCCCGAACAGTGTTTCTATCAGCCATATGGTCAAGTTGAGCGTATTCCCTGCTTTCACTGCTTGATTTGGGAGGCACATCCAACATATGTGATGGCTGATAAGCATTTCAAAGGGTGTGCTATGGATCAATTATGCTTTTGGCTTGTGTTGCAGCGAGTGGCACAGGGAGCGTTCCACTGAGAGGGTAAAAATATTTCAGTCAGCAAATTCAGGAAGCAAACATCAGAGCATCTTAAAAAAATATCCGAACAGGATTCCTTTTACAACAGGATGAAGAGCCTAAACACAGTTCAGATCATCAATATACAATCGACAAAAGGACAAGCTCAAGAGGTACAAGGTGATGATTTTACCATTGTCTTTGATCCCATTAGACCAGTGCATACAAGACAGTCCAAAGATCTTACAGAACAAAAACCCTTTGAGACAAGGAATGTGTCTTAATCCCCTCGAAGAACAATGGCAAGACTTCAAAAATGCTACAAAAACATGAACCTGAAACTGACAGAGGATGTTACTCTGTACGTACCATGTGATGTTTCTCAATGTTTTATCAGGCTTTTCCCCCCTACTTTTTGTGTTATTTGGAACCTGCAGAAAAATGAAACATTTTCTGAAGAGGGTTATATGTTTAAAGAATCATGATTATGTTTGATGATATGCTTTGATTTATGTTGCTCCTATTTGCTCCTTTCATTTCTGTTTTCAGACCTGGCAGTCTTAAAGGATTAGTCTGGTCTTTTCTAAAGTGATGTTCTGTAAAATACTTATCAATAGTTAATATCTTATCAGCCATGACATCAATCACAGAGTGCAGAATATGAAGAAGAAGCCAGAAGTCTTCATCCAGGCTAGGCTAATGGTTAGCCAAATGAGGGCCTGTTTTAAAAACAATTTTTTTTCATCTTTTCAAAACAGATTTTCAAAAATGCCACACTTTTGTAAAAGAACGTTACATTAGCTAATGTTAAATTTCTACACTTTTGTCTGTGACTTTTTGA
Organism: Kryptolebias brasiliensis; assembly: GCA_028566095.1. Classification (NCBI taxonomy): domain Eukaryota; kingdom Metazoa; phylum Chordata; class Actinopteri; order Cyprinodontiformes; family Rivulidae; genus Kryptolebias; species Kryptolebias brasiliensis. The sequence continues at coordinate 20,062,456 of JAOXNZ010000054.1, read as the reverse complement.
AAAAGAGTTGTTTTATAAACTTGGAAAACAAATAGAAATTGGCCCTCATTTGGTTAGCTATTAGCCTAGCCTGGACAAAGGCTTCTTCCATTTTCTTCAAACTCTTTTCTGTATGACTGATGTCACGGCTGATAAAGTACTAACTATTGATAACTTTCTGATAGAACATCACATCAAAAATTACCAGACTATTCCCTTAACAGAAGGTTTGAGATCTCCTTGGTCACATCTCTACTCTTCATGTTAACAGCTGTCTTCACACTCATCTAGAAGTCGGTCCCAGATCAACATTGCGGAATAATAAACAAACAAAACATGAACCTATGTCTGCAAAAGTAAAAAATGCAATCCTAAGCCAGATTAACTGCATTTTCTTTGCATCTCAGGTATGCCCAGTCCTGTCCACTAAGGTTAGGAACAGGATTGATGACAAACAGCAGTCTTGGCGAAGTCCAATATCTGCCTTTTTTAATTTCTTAACATTTTCACACTCTTTCTTTATATCTCTTTATGTGTTTTGATAATGTGCTTATTTGATATACACTCAGTACACTGGTGGTACAGCCTCCTTTGGCAGTGTTTTTTTTTTTTTTCTCGTTATGAATATTGGCTTTTTGGTCTCAAGTAAGCATTTGCAAACCAGTTGCATAGAGCATTTGTAGGACTTTGCTTTTTATATCAAAATGACCAACAATGTCAGAGACAACACAAGGAGCCAAAACAGTATTATCAACATTGTCAGGTATAAAATAAATTTACTCATTGTGGTCTTTTCTATGTTTTTTTCTCTTTTTAATTTTTGCAGAGCTAAGGAGCAGCTCATGTGGAAACCCAGGAGTTCCACCTAAAGGCATACTAAATGGGACTCAGTTCAACATAGGTGACAAGATCCGCTACCGGTGTGTCACCGGCTACGTCCTGGATGGACATTCACTCCTCACCTGTGTGACCAGTGCAGCTGGCGTGTCAGTGTGGGATTTTCCAGTGCCAATCTGCAGAGGTGAGGATGTTTAAGTCACAAAATAATAATAATTCTAAATTTGCATGTGATTGTTTGTCTTGGGACAACTTTGATTCAAGATATTGATGAGAGTACTTCATGTTATTTTACTCCAGTGTTCCCTTAAGAATGTGAAAGTCATGGAGGTGATGAGTTTATTCTGACCTCTTCTTAATAATTGCTGAATGTTAATTGCTTTTTAATGATTGACAGATTGATGGCTGTGGAATAGGCGAACATGTCTGCACTTCAAGTGCTAAAGTGTGACACAACCCTTCATTAGAGCAATAAATATATTTGCAATCTGATGGGATGGAATGATCTTAATCACGTTGAAGAGGATGATTAGAGTTTCCATGGCTCAAAAGGTTAATTAAATATTTATCTCTGGGGAGCATCTAGCTTGAATATGGTAATACTGTAAGCAGTAATGGTACATCTGCAAGGTTTTTGCAGCTTTATTTAGTCGTACAAGGTTTGGCAACTTCTTGTAATGATGTTTAAATTTAAATTTCAGCCTTTGCTGTTCCAGATAAGAATCAACCCCTATGAAAAGGCTTTTCAGGCATTAGTGTCATATTCTGTAAGGTCCAAACTGAAACTTACATAAGCTGTATGAGAAGAGCCAGAACCAAGACGATTTTTCAAATATTTTACCTGTCAGCATTGTCCTGTTTCTTTTTTTGTAACTTGATCTGTTATTTAGAAACTTCCATTTCCCAAAGTAGTTTTACAGTATAGTTGGCTCTCAAGCCTTTAAAGATGTGCATCATTTTATTGTCTCATCAAGCTCAGTCATCACGTACATGGAGAGCGAAGCAGACACTACCGCGCGAGGATCATTTCTTTCTGACAGCTGGTTGATGAATGACTGACTAGTGCTCTCCAAACCATGCAATTTATCCCTTCCTGTGTTTAAATGAGCCCCGATGTTCATAACTGACCCGTATAATCTGTTCTCACATCAGTAGGAAGTTGTTGTTTAATTTAGGCACCGTGCAGCATGTTTGAATACCGAGAGCAACTTCTAGCATACTTTCCTACAGTTTATTTGAACAAACTAATTTATCATCATTATGACAACACAGCTGTATATGTGGATTTGTTGGCTGGATGAGTCCTGTCTTTTAATGCTCTGGAGTTAATTTAGCTTGACCAGAAACGTCAATACCAAATCTAACTCACTGACTGTCTAGTGATGACAGTTGGCATGCATTAGCTTTTTTTATATATATATATTCACACATACACATGAATTGATGCATTATTTCAAAAGAAAAAGTTAGTAAGTGAAATATAAGATTTTCTAAGGTTGCTAATTCAAAATAGGACAGCAGCTTGGTATTTTTGGAGCGTTTTCTCAAACCCTGCATGCCCATTTGAGAAAGTCAACACGTCTTAATATGTGTCCATTTCTTTCTACCCATATCATAAACTCTGCTGTTTCCCTGAGGCAGTGAAAATCTTAACTGTTATTTTTTTTTCTATATTTCAGGCTGTTGCCATTTTAAACATTTCCCACATTTAGATAATTTCCCTCCAGTTTGTTAAAATAGTCAGTTTTTTCTTTTTGTTGTTTTGTTCCTTTCCAATAAGATAGCATTATCTTGTTATAAAAACAATTTTGATTTACTGATTTAAAAAAAAAAACAAACAAACAAAAGAAATGCTTACACTCTGTTACATTTTTATTTCCACAAGTTAATTTTGCAGTTATTTCCACAAATAACAGAAAATGACAGGGGTGGTGGAAGTGAAATTGGTGACTATTTAATTATAAGCTGTTGAAGCTGTCTGTGTAGTCATTCAAACGCTACACTTAAGAGTCAAACATTTCCACGCCTCATCCTATCATTTAATCCTAAAATATCCCAAAGCATGCAGAGCAAATATACCCATGCTAGGTTATTTTACAATACAAACTACAGAATCATGAAAATGTCCCTACTTACAGTATGTTTTAGAAATGTTAAGCCTGGAGAAATCAGAGGGTTGCAGATGGACGGTTCTCTTTCATAAGGACTGTGTCAGCCTCCGTTGCCACAGGCCAGAAACATTCCTCCTTTTGAGGCGTGCATGAATACTGTTTAAGCCATAATATATCTCAATGATATCTGGGCCTTCTCCTGCATGTTGGCAGATGGTCCTTTGATCTTATTTCCTAAGAGATTCTGCGCCTTTTTTCTCATCATCAATTGTTAGGGTAAGCACGCAACAATGCAAAACCTTTCCTCATCCATTGTTCACCCTCCCCGCTATCTCCAAACATGTCAGTCTTTCATGCAGTTGCCTTCTCTTGTTACCACATTTTTCTTCTTTTCTTTTTTTTATCTCTGCCTTCTCCCCTCAAACTTCAAAAGTCCACCCTAATTTGTCCAGCTCTCAAATATTTACGGCTGACAGTAAGATTCAGAAATGGAGTTAAATAAGAGAATTCTAAAATATGTCAACACCATTTGAGAATACCAAATGCTAACTTGTAGAACCCTAAATGTAGTAATAATAAGTACTATAATATATGAAATTAGTGCCATTTTAATAGTGAGAGAAGTTTACTTGTAAATGATTTGGAGTTGGGAGCAGGGCTATTTTGAAAGGTAGTAAACAGAGGTTTAAATATAGCAATAAAAATTTTGAGTCATTCCTCATCTTGTAAAAATTAGCTTAGAATGATTAGGACTTTCTTGTAATCTCTTGAATTGTTGACTTGCTCTTGGTCAGTATTTCTTTAGACTTTCTGAAGGTCTTTCAAAATTCAAACAACTTTAGCTGCTTTTTTCCTAATTTTTTTTTTATCAGTGTCTGACCATTTATTTTTTTTGTTTGCTTAGCCACCTAAATGTAATATAAAAATCATCTGGTCGTAAAATGGTTCCTTTAACTCAACGGATGAACCAATGTTGTGTTGACTCATAAGATAATTCTGTCACAAAAACACAATTTATTTCTACTTATTTTGAACCAATGAAAAATAACAAACAAAATCAAGCTTGATACATAAATTTGTATTTTAGCACCAACAATGTGATTCCTGAAGAACAATTAGCTGAAAACTTGACATACAGTAGACAATGAACTGAAGGATGATGCATCTCTCAGGTCTTGTGTCAAGTCTTTGTTGGAGGTTTTTTTTCTTATTTCTATAGACATGACTTTCAGATACCATTCATCTACTGTAAATTGTATTTTAGGCTCAGCACTTCTTTGTTCTCCTCTTGTCTGCATTCTTTTATTTTACAACTACACACTGCAAATATGCTGTCATGCTCAGGTACAAAGACTGGACAAAAGAAATTGTAAAATGAGTGAAAAAACTTTTTACAAATGACAAATCCAACATAGTCTGGCTCCCTTGATTGAAAAATACTATCAAGAAATTAGGTGTGGCTTAATACTTTTGCTCAGTGTTGTACATTTGTGAGACAGAAGGACTGACAGAAAATATGGCCAAGGGTGTGTAGAGACAGAATAAACTGTGAGGAAAAAAGGCAATGAGTTGGAGAATTAATGCCTATTGTGAGTTATAGTGCACCTCCCAGAAGCCCATTTTGAATCCTTCCATCTAAATTGTCTCTTGACATTCATTAAACCACACAACGAGACGGCAAACAGGGGACAGGATGGTAACATGAGAATATAGTCTAATACACAGTCATTCTGGCTGCCAGCCACCCTTCAACAAAACAAGAAAAATAGGCTACAGAAAACCTTGCTTATTAAAAAAACATTTTCATGCCAGGAAAATGGAAGGAACTTAATACATAGTTCTATCTGCAGTGCCTTTTAAACTTTCATACACCAATCGCAAGCTCACAAATGAAAATATGCTCTTGTACCAATTGTAATTTATTATTATTTTTTCTCCAGTTTAAAGGAGTTAGAGCATGTCCTCTTTTAGAAATGAAAGGAAAATGGTGCTCTATCTGGTCACCAAAAGCTATTGCTAAAGGATGAAACGGACAACTGTTTTCATCAGGGGCTGGACAAATTGTACCTCAACCAAACTGTATCCCCACTTAGCACCCAGTGGGTGTCATTTCGTACCCAGCCATTACCCTTTTATTCCAAATGGTTTTATTGCAATTTGGTGCACAGTGGTTTTCACACATACAACAATATATGCACTTATGTGTTCAGGCACCACCTCCTTGGCACACTGCACAAGATCAAGCTGTGGTTTAATCGTCAACGTTATCAAAACCATAACTGTAGTGTGCATTTTTTTGTGCATGTTTCCCTGTGACCTGCATGCGCTTTTGCTTGTATAGGCGTCATCTCCATTTTAGGCACATTATAAAAAAAGAAAAACACACCAAAGATTGTATCATTTGCATGACATTGATAAGCCAGACATCTTAAAAAGTGTAACCATTAGACTTGTGTAATGGCTCAATTACAGTTCGTAAAAAATGTCAGACTCTCAACAGTGCAGTTGTATTAAAGCAGATGCTGCTTGCTTGTATGAAATACAGAAAAAGCACAACCTAGCCTGCCTGTACTGTGTGCCAATGTGGCCACAAAACAGAAAAGAAATGGGTACAAATTGGGCTAAAGCAGGTACAAGGAGACCTATGGCAGAGAGCTTCTTTCCTATACCCTTAAGGCAGGGGTGTCAAACTCCAGGCCTCAAGGGCCACTGTCCTGGAAGTTTTAGATTTTTCTGCTCCAACACACCTGATTCAAATAGTTTAATTACCTCCTCACCAAATCATCAAGTTCTCCAGAAGCATGTCCACAAGTCATTAATTTAAACCAGGCATTTCGAAGCAAGAACACATCTAGAACATGCAGGAGAGCGGCCCACGAGGAATGGAGTTTGACACCTGTGCCTTAAGGTATAGGTACGAGGTGACCAAAGTTTTAAAGGTATGATTAGACGAAAATGATGTAAAGTCTTTTTATTCATATCTGAATATAAGAACTACGTTCCATATGTTTAACTCAAGTCTATTAGCCCTGTGATAAGCTGGCGACCCGTCCAGGATGTGCCCCATCTAAATATGATAGCAGCCCAAAAGAGCACAGAAAAGTGATGAATGAATGTTTACCTTTATAATAGGTATACACTGGTTGAAAACGTTAAACAAATCCCTTACACTTCTCTTTGTCATTTGTCCTTTGATGCCAAATTGCTTACTGGACCCTCATTTTCTTTACTCAAAACTCATTTAAAATCTAAAATGACCTCAAAATTGTCAAGGTAATGAATTGACCCATAGAAATATGCATGATACTATATGAATTGCATCTCTGCACTCATTGCATATTCCTATCAATGCATAACATGACTCACAGCTGAGCAAATGACTGACTTACTGTAGACAGAGTCACTCCCTTACATTAACACAAAGATTATTACAAAGGAAAAACCTCAGGTTGTGTAGAAGATTATACATGAGTTCCTTCCCTTCTCTCCTTGAGGGTGAATATTTCAAAGCAGAAAGACAAGTGCTGTATATCTGATCAAAGTCAAGGGGAGAGAGAGGCTTAATCCCTCCTCAAGTAGCATTAGATTGCTGATGCTGGGGATGTAAATGAGCTCAGCTAAAGCAGTCCTAATCCTCACACCATCTTATTTTTTTTTTCTTGACACCATTTTTAAAAGACAGATATTTTTCTTCATTTTTAAATCCAGAGCATGCTCTGTTGATTTGCTAAGCAACGTGCTGCCCAGCATTTAGTTTGGTTTTGCTGCTCAACTTTATTTACAAAATCTGGATCCTTGATTTCACCGTGCAACACCGTGGAAACCTGTAGGGCGTTATTTGACTGAAGCTATTTAAAATATTACAGCTCCAAAGGTTTTTTTGAGCCCCAGGCTTCACAGCAGTTTGCTTCTCATGATGTACAATACCATGCATGGATGCTTCTCACAGAAGTAGCAAAGAGACCTGTCTTGCTTTCTCTATATAATTAGGAATTTCTTCAAAGCATCTTTTAGTGATATTTTTGTGCAGTTTGTCTGCACCTGTAGACAGTAAGTTATAAATGAGGTTATTATTTATAAATGTGACTGTGGGCATCTTTATTAAACCTCTAGTAAGTCTTGTCTTGAAATACCACACAATAAGCTTCAGCACACAAGCCCACGATTGATTTGCATTTCTGTTTTAGTTTTGCAAAAATTGTGTTTAATGTTGCTTGCAGTCAGTAAACAGTCATCCCTTGCATGTTTACTTTTTGCCACTCTGGCAATGTTTTGTCCTACATATTTTTCTGTGGAAACCATTAGTAGAAGCCGTACTCAGTGTGCCTCAAGACTTCATTTTCTCCTACCTACAAAGTGATGTTTTTGCTGCGTTTTGATATTTGACTGAATTTGCAAATAGTGTATCATCTCACAATACATGTTCTCAAAATGTCCTAAATATATTTGTTTTACTGAAAATCATATCAAAATATAAACCGCTTTGTCTTGACCAACAAAGGAAAGCTTTAAATGTCAAGGCTTAGAGATAATTAGCACATTTATTTGTTTCCTTTGACTTGCAAATTGTAGTTTTACAATTAACTTATTTGAATGAGATGTATATTAACTAAATATTGCCAGCTTGTGATGAAGACATTTTAAATTGTCATCCATTTTCTTTCTGCAGTAGCTAAAAAACCTTTAACAATTGTCTGTGCACCGAAATTTAAAGAATCTCCTTTTGAAAATCAGATATCTTTTATCATTTATGTCAGTGTCCCACATAATAGAACAAAAATGAATCTAATCTATTTTAGGATTTTCCCTTAATCTAATTCTGTACTTGGAATTTGTGACTCTGTGCTGTTTATGGACTTTACTTAGATCTGTTTTAAGCCATATGAACTGTTGAGCTTTTTTGAATAATAAGTGAGTTTCTTTTGTGGATCAAGAAGTTTCTTTTTTTAAGGATATCAGACCAAACTTTAAAATAACACAACTGAAAGCAGACCAGTTCAAATCTGGTACCTTTTCCCAGGTTTGTAGAAAATGTATCACAAAGAAGGGACAGAATTTAGCTTACTTTAACAGATATGTTTCTACTTTTTGTGATTTTGATTTGCATTATAAGCTCTCAGACTCAACTCTCACTACTGTTTTTACTCCTACCCCAATTGTTATTGTAGAACTGTGCGCCCTCCTCCCTTCATTTCTTGTTTAGACTTTGTTTTGAAACGGCCTATGAGATGCTCAGTAAGCAGTACCTCGCTGGCCAGACATCAGCAGACTGTTAAAGCACTCTGTTCTGTTTCTGCCTCTTTACACAGTGATAATAAAACTTTAACAGACAGCTTCTAGTAACTATTGTTGTCAGATTTCCAGAACATTATCTGCTTTGTTTTAGGCAGTACAGCTTAGAATCTTAAAGCTAGATATTGTTTAATACTAAATTGTAATGTTTAAATTTGATTGGAGTACACGTAATGCCTCCTTCACACTTGACCGCCATGACCGAAAAAATTAGCTACAATGTGGATACCCTTTGCAGGGCTTTGGCAAGGTTTTAGTAATAACACAGGGCTTCCCATTATGTGTGATAGCATGATAAGTCTACAGTGGCTTCAAATATGCACAAAACTTCTGTTGAAATGTTATGTTGGTTCAAAATCATGGTGGCAGCTTATTGGGGTCCTGAATTGACCATGGAGGAGTGTGGTGGCAGTGTATCCTTGATGTGTCAGCTGCGTGCACCGCTGTGGTTGTCAAGAATTTGATGCTAGACTGTCTACACTGGCCTGATGCCTAGGCTAAGATTATGACAAGGTTATGGAAACGACTTAATTCAGGTGTGATACCTTTAGCAGTAAGGTCGTGCTAGCATGTTGTGCATAGACTGGTGTTTTAGAATGGGGGGGGAACATATTTGCAGGGAAATGCATTTTTTTGGCAAGCACTGAGAGTGTACAAGCATCATGTTCGCCTTCACATTGAAGAACGTCTCCTAAATTTGTGATCCAGCCACGTTCTAATTAATTATGGAGTGGAGTTGTCATCCAGTGTGTAGGTGTAGGGGACCTAATGACCACAGAGTAATTTACTCTCACCTGAACTTTCAGTTGAAATTCTTTTTTTTACATTAACCCTAGACTGGTCAGATTATTTTGTATTTCCATGTCTATTTTCTGTTGTTTTTACCTGTTAAGCTGAACATTCAGCATGCTCGTATCACTCTTTCTTAGTGTTGTGTTTGCTTTGATGGACTGTAGGACAAAGTGTCCTGTCATCAAGAATGAAAAGTAACATTGCTACATTTAAAAAATGTAGTCTCAGCTGAATCAGATTACTCTACAAAGATGTAAGGCAGTCTTTGGTATGTTGTTCTAGATTCATTACATGTATCTTGTTCAGTGTACATGTTTTATGGAAGACAATATAATCTATAATGAAGCAAATTGTTTCTCCACCTTCTTTTGTGGCTGCAATGCTTCCAGCATTTAACAAATGATTGTATTCTAAAATCGCCCTTGGTGTAGTTTAAAAGTGGAAGTCTGTCCTTCATATGAATCATACATGTGTCACAATCATTAGGTGTAACACAGTATCAATTTTCCTTCCCCGCCTTCCCTATAAGACTTTGATCACTTTTCAGGCTACAGCTAATGTGTCAAATGACACGAATCAATCCAACTAGCCGCCATGCTCTTCTATTTCCTCCCAGTTTTCTCTCAATTTTTTCATCTTCTTTTCAATTTCATCCACCCACATCCTTGTTTCTTGACCAGTCATTTAATGCAGCATATGGGAATAGTTTAGGGCTGGCATCTCTGACAGCCCTGAGTGGAGCACTGAGCCATCAAAGGTTTTAGCTGGCACAGCCGAGTGTCACGTATTAGTCTTAAATGATGTGAAAACTGTGAAAGCCCTGCCATCATTAGGATTCCTCAGAGAGTGGGAAAAAATGAATACAGGGATAGATAGGAAAGTGGTGACTTATAGTAGAAAGAGTGGGAAGAAAGTGAAAGCCATTGTGGAGTAAAAGAGAGTGAGCCACTGTTAAGGTGGAGTGCATTGAAATTCAGCTGACACCCCACGCTTCCCACATTGAATTTTTTTTTTTTGTAAAGCATTTTAAGCTCTGTTTATCACAATTTGTTTGTTGCTTTGAACCTGACGGGGGTTTAAAGAAACCAAATCAATTACATAGAAAGGGAATCAGAGGAAAAGATAATTCAGACCTTTCTCACCTTTGATTGACTGGGTTGCAGAAAACTGACAGGATTAGATTACAATGAATTGGTTAATCAACTTGTTAATTGATGGTTTCTTCTGTGAATCAGCACATGTCACTTTGCTCGATGATGCATGCTAATGTAAACACTTTTGGACTTTGTCTCATTGGAAACGGTTCTTTATTTGTTTCCTAACTTGATGTCGCATGTTGACAACCTATTAATGTCTGAGAAACAAACGAAAAAAGATTTCTGTTTCTCAATGTACACCTTCCAGGTTGGCTTTTCTTTGCTCTGCATTTTTCTGAACAGACAGTTGCAGATGTTTTATGCCTGCAGGCCCCCCCCCCCACACTCACACACCTCATTCAAGTAAAAGGTCTGACATAACCCTGAGTACATGTGTCTGTTCTCCCTCATGTCCACCTACCATCTCTAAACCCTGATTTTCTCCCCTTGTGATTGACAGCGGAGGACACGTGCGGAGGCACCCTGAGGGGCTCCAGTGGGCTCATCTCCAGCTTCGATTTCCCAGGCGGAGACTCCCCTGGCACCGGCGGAGGTGGCGCTGCCGGAGGCCTGGGCAGCAGCGGGGAGTGTAAGTGGACCGTACTGGCAGATCCAGGCGACACCATCTCTCTGGTGTTCACGGAATTTCAGATGGAGGAGAAGTCAGATTATCTGGAAATTGAAGGGTCTGAACCACCAACCATCTGGTGAGTCAACCTGTAAGGAGCTTGGAAAGCTCTTGTTTTGCAGCAGTTGAGCATTCAGGTGTTTATATTACATGTTGTTCAATGCATGAGGTTTGTATGCTTGGTGTTGACATGGTGCTAACATAAAAGGGGCTGTGATTTGTGTGACATGAGGTCTCTTGAGATGTGTATTTAAATTTTTAGAAAACAACATTTGCACAATCAAGTACTATTAGAACTTGTTAATTTATCTGCTATATATGTGTTTAAAAAACAGAACTGGCATATATGAATAAAGTGAAACATTAAGTTCTGAAATCACATTTTAATTATTTGTATTGCTAAAGTTAACTAAGCAATGAGTTATCTATTTGCGCAACTTGATGTCACATTTAATGTGCAAGTGGGCTGTATAGATCCTCGCCTGGCTCGCAGTTTAAATCTCACTTGACAGAGTTTTTCTTTCAAAGAAATTCCAGACCCACATGACCATGGAAGCCCATCCATAAAGGAGCTCAAAGCACTGAAAAAGTGTACAGCTGCAGTCACTAAAACTGATTCATAGAAGGTTAGGTTTGAAGGGACACTAATAAAGGTGAATAAATTGTGTGTAAATTATGCCCACTCCACATTCCCTTGACAAAGTTTAATTTTCGTCTATGATGATTAAATCAACAGTAATTTTTTTTCTTCAAAAAACACTTGCTATATTTAGCCAAATTTTATGAATAGTTGCCCAAAATTCTACTTTATGGTAAAAGTCCATCAAGGTTTGTGGTTCTTTTTACCATTAAATTGGACTAAAAATAATAAACATGATTAATTAATGACAAAAAAAACTTGTTGCACATTTTAGGAAGATTTTTTTTCATCCCAGTTTCTGTTAAGCCTAAAAATTTAAAGAATAAAAAAAAAAAAACATAAAGCAGTTATGGGCTGCACAAAATCACTCCAAGGGCAGCAAATGGCCCATGAGCCACATTTCGACGACCCTTGGTTTAGACATACAGATTTTCTGAAAACCTGTTCACTAAAATCTTTATTTGTTAGGCTGTGAAACCTTGAGCTTTAATTGTAAATGTATTCCTTTGTCCTTTTGTGCAAATCTTCTGTTTTTTTTTGTTTCCGTACAGAACACACTTATGTGGTGAGGCATTCAAAACTTTTTTTTATCTGACTTAATTAACCCTGGCAGTAGAGATATCGCTGAGTCGTGTCATGTCGCTAGTTATCAGCTGAGTCTATCAACCCAGGTTTCAGATGATAGATCACACACACAGATTTAGATCTGCTCAAACTGCTCTTATCTTCTCTACAAGAAAGGCAATATGAGGCTAGACTAATACAGACTGAAAGCTACACAGCTGCAGCAAGTAAAGCCAGAAAGGAATCTTAGTGTTGGAAATTAGTAAGCATAGTAACACTGTTTCAAAGGGTAGATTTGTGTGAACTTATTTTGTCAAATCAGTGTGCTGCAGGTGGGTCCTTGAGGCATGTAGGACCTGTAACATTTTTAAGAAACAAATCTTGAAGTTTTATAATGTTTTTTTTCTTTTTACCAAATGTTTATTTACTGTGCCAATCATTCTCTGAAGTACTTTGCTGAATATGGTGTGCTGTGTGTTCATTTGTGAAAATAGTGTTGATACATTTTTAGTTTAATCATTTTAACGGGAAAAAAAAACAAACAACTAGTCCAAAGAGTAAAACAAAAACAATCTGTATCATATCAGCATTATCCTCGCCTAAGATGAATACAGCTCTGGACAGTCTAACCTTTGAAGAGTAGACAGGAGGGACTCTCATTGACCATGCATCAAAGTCTTTATTTTTTTCATCTTCTGAAAGCATTGATTAGTTGGGATGTATTGCTCTCACTTGTCTTGATCTCTCGTCTGCAGCCTAACCTGCTCCAAAGCAAGCAAGCAAAAAAAAAAAAGAACTTACAGGCATGTGTATGCATCTTCAATGAATTTCATGGATGGTTTTGTACAAAAAAAACGTTGAAAATTTTGCATTTGGGTTCTGCTCAAATGATAGAAATTCATTGTTGAATAATTCAAATCACCTTTGAATCACAAATCTTTGACAGACTTATTTGGAAAGCAGCCTTTAGACACAGATATTTTTGGTTTTTTGGAAGGGTTTCATGCACCTACGCTGAACTATATTTCACGCCTCACCTTCAAGTTACACTTATCCTTTTTCCTCTGCGTCCTGTGTGAATGGGATCATCTATTGGGTGTATGTTGATGATGGCCATTAATTATATTCCACCAAAAGGAGCTCTAATCAGTCAGAAAGGCAGGAGCTCTGCTGTCCCTGAGAGTTGTCATTCTGAGTCAGATGGAGAAAGAGAGAGAGACAGGAAGTCAGAGTCAAAAGGAGAGGTGCTGTGAGTGTGGCGATGACTGCTAAGTGTTGCATGTTGACATAGCTAAGAGGAATGTGACAGAGAGTCCATGTGGGACAACACTGATGTGTTTTGACAGTCCATCAGGTAGCTCTTCTCATAGGTGTAGCAGCTCTAAAATCTAACATTTGGATGCAGAAAGGTCTCTAGATTTTAAAGCCTCAGACCAGAATCTTTAAAAAATTCATCTAGCATTGTTTTGTGTTTGTAACTCTTTGATGTGGTTGTAAGACATTGTCATTTTCTCAAGTAATTGTTTGTGTGGGTTGAAATTTTGAGTATTGGCCAGAACTGATATTTGAGCGATCTTTTGTTGTTTAAAAAAAACAAAACATGAACAAAAGAAAACAAAAACCCCCCTGAAAGCAATCAACTAAAAGTTATTAGGCGTTTCCCAAGTGTTTTTGAACAAAGCAACTGGACTGCTTTTCTGTAATAAGCCTTGCACTTGAGGACATGGATTACTGGGCAGTTTCTTTCCAAATCAAAAGCACTGATGAATACATCAACCTCCGGGCACAGAAGTCTGGACTTCAGCAAATCCTTAGTAGGGATTTCAGGGAAAAATTATTTCTCTATTATAGCCTACTGCTTTGAAAGGAGGGCAATCATCTAAATGCCCGTGTGTGTGCGCGAGTGTTTTGTTTTGCTGTCTGTCTGTTAGCAAAATATGTCATGAACCACTGGATGGATCTTAATGAAACTGGATTGGATGTACATCTACAACTAATTAACTTTTGGAGCCAATTTAAGATGGCCACCTCTGCTAATCAACCTTAGCAAACAAAAACAACTCTAATATTGTTTAACAATTTGGTGTAGTAGTAGCTGAGAGTCATCCCAGCACATTGTACAACATCTTGGTTTAAAATGTTGGCATAGAAGTCATCCCTTTATAAGTGTTTCTTTCAAAACTCAAATTATTTGAATACTTCCCCCTACCTACACACAACTGTGTGTAGGTATGAGAAAAGTTTTGTGATTGTTGGGAAACAACTTGGAGTATTATTGCCACCTTGTGGTGGTGTTAGCAGCTTGCAGGTGTCAGTCAAAAACAGCGTACCAAAGTGACAGTCGTATTTACTATTCATATTTGTATAGTCTAAGTTCTAATTTATTGTGAAAATCACATCTTATTCCTCATCCTTAGTTTGTTCCAGTCCACAGAAACTGGGTAGAGAATTAATATTTTTTATTATTTTAACATTTCTTTTAGTAAACATAACGATTTTTATGAATTACACATGAAAAGCATTCAGTATACATTATGTAATAGAAATGCAAATGTAGTCTTTCAAGGAAAATACTGGAGGCATTTTTAGACATTAATAACATCCTGTTTTCCATTTGTATTGTAAATAATCTGCCTATTTTTTATTGCATCCAATATTAATTTTTTTCCTTTTTTTAACATTTCATAAATTTCCATTGACTAAACTTACACTGTAGTTATCAATAAAACAAATTTAACTTCTCTGAAACAAAAATAGTCAACATTTGTAACTCATAGTGTATAAGTCAGTTTTTCTAACAGACAACTCTTCACCTCCTTTGATTCCTGGTTGTGGTTTACTGATGTCACATATGTTTATTTATCGGCTCAAGAAATTTAACAAGCAGGCACTTTAACTTCAGGCAGTTCTTTCTGATGTCTGAGGTGAGCAGGCATCGGGCATCATGTGAAACTGTAGATTGATGTTGATTTACACCTTCCAAATGTCAGAGCCCGTTGGACATCGTTTTCCTTTTAAGCTCCACAGTTCTCGGGGGAGATCCGATGATCCAGAGTGCAGCGCGGACAGCACTTTAAAAAAATGACTAACTTTTCCAGGTAAACAGAGGAGCAAACGGGCACGATTCGCAGATCTCTCATGCCTACAAAAATTCATCGCTCTCGCTCCCCGTCTATTTATGAGCGTCTCTGACTGCGTACAAGGCCGTCGGACAGCATACATTCAAACATCCTAATGCATAGCAGCAGCTGCAGGCAGAGACAAGCCAACTGTCTGTTTACCCTTGAGGTTTACAGCTGCTTAACAATGATGGACCGCCTGAAAACTTGGACTCTGCCAAATTTACTCTCGCCTTTTACCCCTTTTTGACCAATAAATGGGAAAATGAGAACATGGTTTACCCCTTGTTATTTAGTAATAAATATTTCTTACAATTAATATCAAATAGAGTATTCATGAAAATATGAACGTTGGAAATTAGTTGTAAATTAAAAAAGATTGTGTGCAGAATATTAAACATTAGTGCTGGAGAATAGAAAGTGCAAAATATCTTGCTAGTCAGTAATATTCAGAGAAACATGATTAATAAAAAAGAATAAATGAAGATTGCATTAAAAAATGTGGTAGCATTAGGAACTAATTGATTTTGTCAGTCAGATTCTTAAAGCGGATGTGGACGTGATTACAATGCTAAAATCCTGGACCATCAGGTGAGAAATTTGTTTTGCTGGCTTATCTATGGTCTTCACAGCTTCTGTCATTTTATCTATTGAAGATATTTTTCAGACCTCTGCAAATAAGTGTATTGATTTCATTGTTGTCAAGCCGGTGAAGGTTGTAGGGAGGCTGTGCATCAATCACTTTGAAAATAGATCAAAAAAAGAAACCTTTTTTCTCTTTTTTTTTTTTTTTCAAAAAATCAACAGCGTAGTCTGAA
>JAOXNZ010000054.1:19959580-19979767 GCA_028566095.1 Kryptolebias brasiliensis | reverse complement strand
ACTGCTGGAGATAGGCACCGGCTGCCTGCGACCCGGAATGGAGAAGCGGCTAAAGAAAATGGATGGATGGATGGACATTGTTTATTAGGAGGAACTACCCACCGGCCCTCATGGACCGGCTGCACATGTTCACAACCATACTCTGAGCCTGAAATTGCATGTAATGGTTTTTATAAGGTTTGAAAATAACTTCTGTAACGCCGTCTTTTGTTAACATGTGATGGTCTGTAAAATTCTGTCATGAAAGGCAGCAAGCGATATCGATCCCTTCAAGAAATTGTAGGTCTTTTAATTGAAAAATAAGCTAAAGCCAGAGCGCTGTATCTCCAGAATCAGATCATCAAATCCTTGTTTTAAACTGTTAGTATTTGTTTTAGTATTATTTTTAATAAGTTGCATTAAATTAAAAAGGACAAGTGCTACATGAAAAATCCAGCACTTCAGTGGTTTTAACCTCCACATAGGACTATTGGGAGAGAAATTATGTTTTCTCTCTAGCAGCTTGGCAGCAAAATCTAGCCTTTAGGCAGTAAAAGGAATCACATTTCAGTATCTCGTATACAGGTGATTGAAATTTGTAAGCGCCCAGGGTAGAGTGTCAGATGTGTGTCTTATTCTGTCCTTCATATGAGCCAGAGCGTGCCGTAATCCTTTCAGACATTGTGTCAACTTGGTTGCACTGGCAGAAAGAAAAATATCATCTCCTAACTCTGCCCAAATGACCTGAGGGTTATACACTTGAGTTGCAAGGTTGGAGTATTATGTGGGTGTATGTCTTTTTAATGTCAAGGTGGAGCCAAAAGTAGGGGCAGCTGAAAGGATTACATGAGGGGTGGAATATTGATAAAGGATCTAAATCACAACTCTTCCTGCAGACAGAATTAATTTTATCACACAATGACTATTGTTACAGCATAGTTACCCATTTAACAGATATTTGCATCATAGACTTTGAACTTTTTTTTAAAGAGAAACTTTATGCTATAATCACAAAACAAAATTAGGAGGGCATATCACCTACCACCTTTCATGTTGTCTAATTAACACAATCTTATGAAGAGAAATGGTCCGACCTAGTAAATGATCCATGACCTTGGGATATTGTGAGATCTTGCAAGATGTTTTAGCGAGTATGTGTTTGGTACGACTAATACCACCTAAGCGTTTTTTAGCTCATTACCTGTAAACTTGAGTAAATCATAACTATTTTTGTGTTGGCAAATCATTATGAATGGGAGTGAGTCCAAACATTAATCAGATGTAGAGATGCATCCAATGATCACTTTGAGTTTCATTAAAATTGGCCCAGTCGTTAATGAGATGGTTTGCAAACAAACAGGGTTGATTCCAACAGTTGAAAGAAAAGATTTAAGGAAAGATTTTGCACAATGTGTAGCGCTCTGACTTTGTGTTGTGGATGAATCTCAGCTACTGATACGAATTCCATTTAGGTATTATACTTCTTAGTTGACCTCTGCCAAGGAGCTATATGTTTTTAGTAGCATTTGTTTGTCTGTGCACAAGATTACTCAAAAAGTAATGAACATATTTTGATGAAATTTTCAGGAAATGTTGAGGTTGTCACAAAGAACAAATGACTAAATTTTGGTAGTGATTGGGATCATGATCTGGCTACTACAATTTTTCAATAACCCTATGGCCTAGGCAGATGTTTGTGTTCTGAGTTCCTCAACATAGAGTGATTACATCTATGATGACATCACACAATGATGATGTCATCATTAATCAGTCCCATTATGTCATCACAATGACAATGGGTCTTGGCGGAGGTTTGCGCTCTCCGAGTGCTTCTAGTTTTATTATACAAATTAGTAAGAATGAAAACTTTTTTTTTTTGAACGACTGACAAATGTACTCTAGTGTGAGCATTGACGGGCACCAGCTGAGTGTTGCAGTGGTCTTAAAGAGACAGAAGCTAAATCAGCTTCTTTTAGACAGAAGACAAAGTGAAGACAAAACAGTACTTTTTTTAAGCACTGTTAGCAGTGTGGGTTTTAATCTTTTTTAACTACATCTTTGTGGGAAGATGACAGATTTTTTTGCTCAGTCATGTCATTACTTTATTCCTCCCAAGTTACCATCACTGCCTGAAAAACAACAGAAGGAAATATCTAGTTTATTATTATTTATGCACTACAAGCTCTTAAAGAAATCAAACCCCGCAGCCAAAAATGTTTTCATGATGCATAAAAACTGATTAAAGGAAGAATCCAATGCAAATCATGAATATATTTTTTGCTGGTGAAGGTTCTCAGTCATTCAGTGCACAGAAGTCTTTGATTTTTGAACACATTACATCTCTCATTTATTGGATGAGAAGCAAAATGTGTTCAAGGAGTCCAGTTTCCTTTGTTTGAACTTACCATAAGTATCTTTGCCAGGATCTATAAATTTGGAGAGCCCACTATTTTAAATGATTAGGGTTGGACTGATGAGTGAAGACACAACAAGAATCTGGCACTTAATAAAGAAAACTAAGGAACACATGTTGAATTTGTGATTAGGTGGAGAAATTCAGGGGAGATAACATAAAAAGACACATGGTAGGCCAATGCTAATCAGAGCCAAGATTAGAGAATCTGAGGACAACTGAAAAAATAAATGCAAAAAACTCAGTTTTGGACTTAGCTAACACTAACCATGTGTTATGTTGACTTAAATATAACCATAATCTTATTCTCAGCTAGACAAAAGCAGAATACAATTAAAGGCCTAGCATTGCTTGAAGGAATGCATATTGCCTGCCGCATTTCATGCCAGAGATTTAAACTAAGATAATCTTGTTCTGAAAAAGAACAGAGTTGTAGTCGCCTTCCTATCCATTCAGGCTAGTCAAACTGCTTTACAACACAATCTGTCCCATCATTTACCCATCCCCACACATTCATACATCACTCTACTCTACAAAGCTAATCTGAATAAATCGGTGTATAGAGTCTAATCAGCTCTTTAGATCACATTTATAAACCTTTAGGACACATCAGAGGCAATGAGGAACTGAACCTCCGACTCTCTTGTTGGAAGATGACTACTGATCCACAGCCACCCCACAAACCTTCTTATGCAGTATTGCAAGATGTCACACTCAGAGAAGTTTTAGTTCAATATCTATACAGTTGATTAAATTATAGGTATTTTATATTTGCTAATCTTGATTAGCTGTGGCAGTCATCTTGAATTAGACTGGCTGCAAAATTTAACCAGTTGTAGATGTACGTTCAGTGATTACTTCGAGTTCCAGTGGTTCATAAGATATTTTAGTGAAAGACAGACACGCACACACATGGGTAATTCCATTATCGCCTCATGGCAGCGGACGACAGAAGTGATTGATCGTAACCCAACAAAACTTCAAGCTGCAGTGAGCTATCTCCCAAATAATTAAGCTCTAGCACTGTCTCTAGGTGTGAGTGAGAGTGTGAATGGTTGTTTGTCTTGTTTGTCTCTGTGTCCCTGTGATGGACTTGCGACCTGTCCAGGGTGTCCCCCGCCTCTCCCATAGTGATGGCTGGAGATAGACACCAGCTCCCTGTGACCCGGAAAGGAGAAGCGGATAGAGAAAATGGATGGATGATGATGATTGAAAATATGTATATATATTAATTAAAAAAAAACTTTTATTAATGTAAAAACATTCAGGAATTTTGTTTTTAAGCACTTTTGGCATTACAATTTAGATGTAATATGTTTTTTGAAAGCAACAAAAATAATTCATTTTGTTTCTTTGTAGCATAGGTAGTTAAGATTTGAATTACTTTTTACATTTTGTTCTTATTTACATTTTACAGTCCTTTAACATTTGTAGAAACCCACTGAACTCTGCCCCAGTTTGTAAGTATAACCTCAATCCTCCCAAGTGTATTTTGATCTTATGTGTGGCATGTTGGTCCTGTAGGATGTTTATTTTCAGGTGAAAATCAGGTTTTTTGTTTCCACTCTATTGGAGATGTTTATATGAGAATTTGTTTCCAGTCTTTTAGTCAGTAATTATGAGTTTTGTTGCTAAAGCTGGAAACACGTGAGCGGTCACACTAATTGTTCGGAACTCATTCTCATTTAAATCTAAGGTAAAATGGTACAGTGTTCCTCTGTCTTGGCCTTTAATGCCAGAAATGGTTCTAGTCATATTTTAAACAATAACTCTGACTGTCTTTATGAAGGCATGCATTATTCAAAGCACTTAACCTTTGCCTTTGGCACTGCTTGTAAAAACACATACATACACAAGACCACAAAATTCATTTTTATTTATACCATTTCCAACAGCTTGAGTTTAACATTTTCATCCTGTCCAGCAGGGTTAGCAAGCTCTTGCACAAAAAAAAGAAACAAGCCTCAAACTTATTTTGTACGACGGCACACAGTGGGGGAGAAATTATCAACATTTATGGCTGACAAAATCACCAAAACGCATTTACAAGTAAATAGATTTTTTTCCCATGTTTTTATTTAGCTGGTAGAATTTATTTGTGCTGCCTCCTTTATCAACGTTGATGTCTTCAGAGGTGAACTAAACTCTCCTAATTAGTGGAGCTCAATATAAGACACTTATCAAAATAAAATGTTTTTTTTTTGTTTTTGTGTGGTGTGTAGCAGCATTCACCCCAAAGACAATTAAAGATAAGTAACCTTTGAAAATCAAATGTTTACTGCAAACACTTTGATTAATCTTAAAAGCTTTTTGTTTGACTGAAGTAAAAAAACTGAAGCTAATTGATATTTTTTTTGTTACATACTGCAGTTGTATCTTTTTCCTGAATCTCTGAGCTTAATTTGAACAGGTAAACTTACCAAAGATCATTTTTACATTATACTCAAAATTATTGTTAACTTTGTAAAAGTTCCTATTCACTCTCAGTGGAAGGATTCTCCTAATGAGTCAAGGTGAATTAGATTTTATAGACACAACATTTATTCACCTCTGTTTATCTGCCCGTGGCTTTTTATAGCTTCGGTGTACATGTCTATAACAACAACAACATATGCATAATGTTTGCTGCAGAATGTGTCAGGAGGCAAGACAGGAGCCACTGACTGATTGCTGTAATAAATCTCGGCTGTAACAAGACAGACATAAAATGAGTGAGCGAGAGTCTGTGGAGACTGCAAGAGGTAACTGGTCCAACCACAAGAAAGAGCCATATAGATCTCTGCTGAATGCAAGGGTCTCTGGGAGAACAAGTTAGATGGAGAGTGCCATAATGAGTGAGAGATTTATAATGAGCGAGTCAGGAAATGAGAAGACAAGGAAAAAGAAGTAGGAGTACCGCTGAGAGCGATCATAAAAACTTTGACCCTGGAGGCTAGCTTGTTGACTCATCAGTGATGTTTGCTGAGGAGTAGGATTATGCTCCAAGCAGTGGTGTCCAGTCCTGGTCCTGGAGGGCCAATATCCTGCATGTTTTAGGTGTTTCTCTGCTATGACTCACCTGATTTGAATGATTGATTACCAGGCTTCTGCAGAACCTGAAGAGCAGGAAAACGACTAAAAGATGCAGGATAGTGGCCCTCCAGGACCAGGATTGGGCACCACTGGCTTAAAGCTACCAGAACAAACACAGAACAAGACATTATTGTCTGTCTACATCAGCTGATAATATATACACATCCAACAGTGAAATAACCTAATGTGAGCATGGAAGTGTTATTTCCTGCAGTCTTGCTGCTTTGACGTGAAAGGTGTTGGGTTTTTTTTCTTTGTTTGGTTTTTTTTTTTTTTACTGTGCTCATTCCTGTCTGCAGATTTGTAATTAGACACTCTAGCTTTTGTCAAATTTGCATGTCAGATAATCATTTGATTGACCGCTCTTCCTGGTTTTCAGTTTTTGTTTATGGTGTAAGTTCACTGGCTTGTATTAAAGGTTAGAAGGGAGCCTGTTGAGTACGGTATGGCATTATAAGAAACAAGTAAATATGATAATAAAGACCCAGGTGAAATAGAAAAAGAATCAGTAAAACTGAACCAGTTATGAATGTAGATTTTCTTCTGTCTTTTCTGAGACCAATATGTCCAGTTTTCAGTCCAACAAAATGAGTTATTTCCCAAGATAGAAGCCTAATGGACTGCCTGCAGCTTATGCCAAGATGCAGCCACATACCTGCTGCCAAAAGAGCAAATACAATTGCGCTACGATAATGGGTCATTAAAAATATATATGTCTTTGCTGTCATATGGGCCCTTTAGTTTTTGTGAATGAGATATGTGTGTGCTGTCATAGTTCAGAATCCCAGAGGGCCCATGCTCCTGCAAAGCAAAGATGACTGCTACCTTTTCCATAATTCATATCCAGAAGAACAAACATATGCCTTCTCTTTTTGCCTTTCTCTATTGTCTATGCTGTGAGTGTTTTTGACACCTTATCTGAGCTTTGCCTTAAGGAACATGTTACTAATCCAGTGACTCTGGGTCAAAATGGCTTTGTGTTCTAGTTGCATACTGATGTCCTAAGCAGTTCTTCCTTTGCTTTTCACTACAGTGTTTTCTTTACATTCCTACTAATGGGACAGATTCAGTAAAAATAGGCAGTGATTTTCAAAAACTGGCTGCCCAAACTGTGGCCACAAGGCTCGCTGGTCACTTAGTTGCACTCAGAACACTCAGAATTCATTGAGACTAAAATGTTCCCTGTTTTCTCACAATTTTCCTGCAAATGTGAGTCGCTAACTAGTTTCCTACAGTTGCAGCCCAGTGACATAAGACCGACTTAAATCTGATTAAACCAGATTCTTCTTGAATCTGGACTTCAGTTGTAGAGGTATAGTCATTAACTACTTTCTAAGAGTTTCACTAAAACACATACACAAAGGCAACAAACACACATACACAAAGGCAACAAACACACATACACAAAGGCAAGCAATAATATATATATGTACATGCAGCTAAACTGTCAATAATCTTCATCTTGATATGAGTTTAGTTTTTGAAAAAATTCACAAGTGTACAAAAATCACAAGTGTGTAAATCATTCTATTTTACCACTTAAACTGAATAAAACAATCATCGCTTGTTTTGTGTTTTTTAATTCAAACATTCAATGTGATATTCAGTCTTTTAGTGTAAAATGCAAAATGCTGTCACATAAGATGAACAAACACTACCTTAACTTGACTTAATAGTAGTCACATGAACATTTTATATATTTGATGGGGCCATCATCGGCTACATCCAGTGCCTGATTTCTCACTTCTTTTTATTAGTTCCTTGTTAGGTATCTAAATAATATTTTAAAGCAGGCTCTCTAACAAACCATATGGCCTGCAGTCTGTAGTTTCAGCTGTAACCAGACTACAGGTCTTTTCTATTTTTGCAAAAGTCTGCTGCGATGTATGAGAGAAATGGGTATTTAATGTAAATACAGCTAATGAGTCATATTTGTTAAGCTTGCAGTTCTCTTGCATGGGTGGATGATTCACAAGTTAGGTGGGTAGTTAATTATAAACATGTGCATCTGAAGCAAATAAATTGTGTATTTTCCATAAGGAAAATATACTGGAGCAAAACATTATTTTTATTGCTTCTGTCAAAAACACTTAGGTTAAATTATAGATGGAGGGTTCTATATCTTTAATAGATAGGTACTTAGGTAATTATCTTGCTTGTATTCTGTTTAATATGGTATATGTTCTTTATGACCACACATTTGTAAACATTTCTTGGCAATAATTCAGTTTCAACCTTATGTTTTCTGAAGGCTTATGTAGATGCTATTTCATAAACCTTTACACCTTTATAACTTTTACCTTAGTCATTATTTCCATAGATGTCTATGGTTATTCCCACTGAAGGTTGAGTTGACTGCAGTGCATTACCAGTAATCATATGAATCACGTTACAAAACCAAACGTGTTAAATGTAAGCAGACAAACTAACTATCTGATGGAAAAGTAACCCAGTGTACGTCTATTAATAGTGTTTGTTAGAAGCTCTGTCAGGTTTTTTAATTTTTAATTTTTTGTATCAAGTAGTTACTGTGCTCCATTACTCATGTTTTATTTCACAAGGACCTTTACTAACCACTATTAGCAGTGGTTAGTTGCATCAAAAAGTCCAAAATATTCCTTTAAAGTTTGTAGACAAAGTATTATGTTTCAGCTATGTTTCAAATAGTAAATGTAGAAACATTATTGGGATTTTAAGAAACAAAAATAATATAGGACTAGTTAGAAAGGGCAACACTGGGAAAATTTACATTTTAAACCTTTTAAGACAAACAGAAAATGTTCTTGTTTTACTCATTCCATCTGGGTTACTGCAAGGTCAAACAGAGAGGATAATTTAATTTTAGTGAATTTGGTTTTATTTGCTTGCCTGGCATAACAGGAGTTTTATGAAAACACATCAATTACACCTAACACATACAATACTCCATTAGACCATGTTCACTTTTTTTACCAGATAAAATAATGAAATGCCAGAGGAAAGAGAGACACAGACTTTGCGATGGTGACATTTCTCTTTCCTGCTGTATTGTAATGATATCTGCAGCATATGCCCTTGACAGGAAAAGGACTCCATCACTATAGCTGAAATCATAAAGATAGCAGCCCGTGTTTATGGAGGAGAGGTAGTGTCATTCTGCAAATAAGATGTTTTCCCTTTCTAACCTTTTTACTTTTGCTCTTTCTTCAAAGTAGAGCTTGTTTTTCTCTTAGACTATGGCATCTAAATTCCTGTCTATTTAAACATCAAAACAGATTTTGTCCTAAACTTAATACACACCAAATACAGTCCAAACAATAAATGTGTGATTGTGTTTAATTTGTGTAATAAATATAAGGCAACATTTATGTACATAACATGAATTATGCATTTCAACAGAGATTATGCATAACAACAAAGTTGAAAGGAAGATAAAAACATAAGATCAAAGGCAACTATTCAAATGAACTTGGTAATACTGTATATACACCTTAAAACATTTGAGATAACTGTTTTTTTGTCTGTCTGTTTTACAAAATCAACAGTTGAAAAAAGGTGTATACTTCAAACCTTGAAAAATGAAAAATAAACTGATACACAAAAGATGCAAACTCCTAGACATTCCCCAAAACAAAAAGCTAAAATGTTGTTCACCTAAACATGAAAAAATAAATTTAGAATGGTAGAACAAAGTTCTGTCATCTGTCAAACTGATAGGAGGAGGAAATTGTAGAGAAAAAGGATGAACTTATTCCCCACAGCACATCATCTCATTAGTTAAACATGATGGTGAGTCAACTTTTGCTTAAAGATGTACTGGTATGGCTGCTAGAAACAATGACTTTATCGCAGCAGCTAGGTGACCTCAGAGGTGCATGCAAGCATTTTGCTTGTTCATATTTAGCCAAATGATTCAAAGCAAACTGAACAGCAATTTCTTAATCAGCAGCTATGTAACCCTACATCCACAAACAAAGCTGAGACTTAGAAGATTGATTGAAACTGAACACAATCAAGAACCGCCTGCATATCTGTGGTGAGTTCTTTTTGTAATCACAAGTTGGAATTTCCAGGTTCCAAGTTGGTAAAAACTACTGGAATGCCCTCCGACATCAAAACTCCAACTTGGAAAATCAAAGGTTTCTCACCAGCCATAATGGCTTCCTCACACACAAAATGTTGATGTAGACTCTCAGACAACCAGGACATGACAATGCAGAGACAACTGGACTTCTTCTTTCATGAAAACGTTTCACCTCTCATCACTTCTTCAGTTCTGATTGTGGGTTAGGAATCCCAGGAATTGTACGGCATTATCACAATTATAATAAGGTTGTTAAGGTCACACGAGTTGCTGATTCACCCTGCATCCTGAGAGTCGTTCACAGTCACAGAAACTTCTGCATGGAATATGGATGTTCTCTTTGTGTGTACATGGAGTCTTTTTTCCGGATAGTTTGGGTTTCTTCCACAGTCCTAACACATGCATGTTAGGTTGATTGGCTCTTCTAAATTGTCACTAGGTGTGAATGTGTGTGCAAACAGTTGCCTGACCTGTTTCGTCTCTTTGTGGTTCCATGATGGACGACCAACATGTCTAAGGTGCACCCCTCCCTTCACTCAATAACGGCTGGAGATAGGCATCAGCTCCCCACAACCCTGAACAGGAAAAAGTGGATAAAGAAAATGGATGGTTGGTTAGCCTAGTCCTTGAACACAATAAATAGCAAATTCAACAAGTTTTCTAACTTGCCACTAAAACATGGAAAATGGGAAATAAAGTGGTAGAGCAGAAGAACATGGTTGCATCGTTACATTGGATGTCATTATTCCAAGACATCATTCTGAGGTAAATGGAATGTGGCATTATAGACACTGCAGTGTAAAACAAAGAATTTTAAAACATTTGAACAAGTATGGATCCTATTTAGGATTAATGCAATATGCAGACCATCACAATCTAATGAAGAGAAAAGTTAAGGATGGAATGAAACCACCTGTCACTAGTTTTAAAAAAATGCAGCCAGCAATAAAACTTCAGAAATACATACTGAAGTTTTACATGATCTTGTAGTAAATGTGGAGCAACTTATTTTAGAGGAATAGTCTTGCAAAGAACATACACTGTGTAACTGGAAGTGTCATGCTGTGGAGACACTTTCTAGGCTCACATTGCCCCCCTTAATACCATCTGAGTGCTGCTCACATACCACAATACACTTGCTGACCAGGTGCACCTATTCATTGCCACAGTCTGCACATTTTCAAATGGCCATTTCCAGCAGGATAACAAACCTTGTCACTAAGCACTCATCCTCCCCAAATGGTTCCAGGAGCATGACATTGATTTTAATTTGCTTCACTTCCCAGCACTCTGTTCAGATCCCAGGCCAATACAGCACCTTAGAGGTGTGGTAGGGTTTTTCACACTGTGGATGTGCTGGCAAATATCTGCAGGGACTTACTGGAACCTTCACTTCACAAAAGCCATGTCTCAACACTGGGCTATTTTGAAGTAGAAATCTTGTAAAGTTTATTCCAAGTGTTAACAGTGTGCTTCTGTGCTCTTCCGGTTTAAATTGCATTACTAATTAAACAGTGTCTTGATTTGATTCCAGTGTCACAGATACTGCTAAGATCGATTAAAACACTTCAAAGCTTTCAGTTACATTTTCAGAAACAAATGCTTTTAAATATAAAGACATTAGACTGGGTCCTTTTCAGAGTGAGATTAACCTATACAACACTTTTGCAATTTTTTTTTGCATTATCTGTACCCTTCAGGCTTAGTGGTATGATTAACAGGATTTCACTAATATAATGGTCAAATACCCTGAGAGATTTGTGATCAAAGTGACTTCACTGCTTTGGGATAATTCAAGGTGAAGATTTAGACATGAAAATGTTTGTTCATGGTCCAAGTGTGTAACACTACGCTACCATGACAATGCCCAGAGGACAACAGATTCATCATAGTCTTGCATAAATTAGGTTACAAGTTTCCAATGATTTATTGACTTAATATCTGGACGTGATTACAGCAAAAGAGCAGATTGGAGTCATGCATGGCTGGCTTTGGATTAGAGACAGAAATGAGGAGTACTTTGCTTATGGGCGTGTGTATGAAGGCATTCGTGTTTGAGCAGGGAAATGCAGCCTATTACGAACAGAGTTGGTGTGCTAATACCACAGCAATGAGCTGTCCCTGAAGGTAAAAATCATCACTTTGATTTAGCCAAGGCTACTCTCTCAACTCTTCAAATAAAGAAACAGCTGTGCTGTGGTAGTTTGTGTGTTTTGCTTTTTAATTAATTTACTGTTTTGGCTACCATTAGTCTTAGACTACTTTGTATGTTTGATCTGTTTCATGTCCTGAAACAAGGGGTAAACCACCCCCTAGTTTGAAATTACAACAGTTGTCCAGCAGTTCCTCTCTCATATTGTATTCTGCTTGGTCTCATGGGAGTCAGTTCTCTCTGGAAATGAGAAGCAGCATTGTTTCCATTTGCTTTTACTACAGATTGGTTTGTTTCACTTTTGTTTCTTAGGCTTCCTCAGTTTCCTTCACTGTTTGCGTTTCTTAGCTTTGTAGTTTAATGGTTTCTCAGTAGTGTAATGCAAGGCTATATGCCAGAGGAGGTTTGTACTGCTATATATTGAAGATGACAGGGAGGTGCTCCATAATTCATTAGCAGAAAGAAAAACATATGCTGTCACTTAGGAAAAAAAAGGTAAAAAAAAACAATCATTGGCATGTGCATCTGGTAATGGTGCTCTATTTTACATCTACTTGTGAGAATCTTTGCTTAAAGATTGTGAATATGACCCAAACATTGATTAATGCTATTTTTAGGTCAAAAACAGGATATATTTGCTTCAATAGCTAAAATTTCTCATTTAAGATATTTATTTAATATGATCTATTACCAGGTCAGAATGTTTTTTTGTATATTTTGTCATTTTTGTATAATCAAAAATTAATTGGTGGAACACAGCAACTAATAAGGACAAATAAGAAAAGTATCTTTTGTCAAAATTACATAATCTTTTCATGAATTGGAATTGGTTCCTCTAAAAACCTTATCTGGGCCTAATTTTCAGTGTTTACATGGCCTGCATGAACTAATAGATGATGACTTGTTGAAAATCCCAATTTTGTCATTTTATCAAGAAGTTTAATCGTTTCCATAATGTGGTGATAAGTAGACTTTTAATTATAGAAGTTTGTAGAGGTTTGTGTCGATTGCTGAGAAAATAAAAGCGGGACATCTTTTTATTCTTTTGTGTCTGAAGGGATTGAAAATGTAGCATAAATTGTGAAATTGGATAATTATCATGGCATTTAAGTACAAAAGGTAAATACAAAAAAAATACTTGGATTGGACTCAAGATTCTTTTTTTTAAAGCAAGACGGCAACAAAAAGCTGAAATTTTCAAATCAACCTTTATTTCTTTCTGAAAATTTCACAATTCTTACTGAAACTGGAACTGAGAGAAAGAGAAGGGGGGATATCTAGAGATTTGAATAAGAATTGTTTAATTTGATATATTATTGTTAATAGTATTGTCAGTTCTCACTGAACAAATTTTGCTGGTCTGTAGAGTCTTGTTCCCTGCTGGGTTTAAAACCTGACACAGCATCAGAAGTAGTCCAAGACTGCCATATTGAAGTCTCACATATTTCGGGACTGATTTTTTCCAGGAGGGTGGCACTATCGTCTAAATCCAAGAAGCTCTTTGAATCAGATCTCAGCTCTGCAGGACTTGCTTTGTGGAGTTCGCTTATTCTTCTCATCTCTGCATGTGTGTTCTCAGGGTGTGTTGACTTCCTCTAACAGTACATTTTTTTTTGTTGTTTTTGTTTTTGCTTCTGTGTTAGCCTTCTGACAGACTGACAATAAGTCCAAGTCACACTCAACGTTTCTTCCAGTGATAGCTGTGAATAAATTGTATTTAAGAAAAACTCCTAACAGTAGCTCACATTTAAAGATATGGCAAACCATCTTGATAACTGCTTTTCTTTTAAATGAATTGGCTTTTTTAATTTTTATTTAGACCACCCCCACACTAAATTAAAGCCAGATAAAACGCAAGTCATTCTCTTGAGAGGCAAGTAATAATAATTTAAAGTTTTTAATTTAATTTTATAACTTGTATCTCTTAGAAATAAATGTTTTATTATTGTTTGGGCAGCTGTTTTTTGATTGAACACAATTGTATTGGTGCCCACAGCCAGTGATGCAGGCTTGGTAGTTTTTCTCTACCATCATGGCAGATTTGGCACAGCGTACGGTTTTTGTGTATATATGCAAGTGATTTTGAATTTTACTGTCGCTGACACGATGAAGGTGAACAGTAGTGAAAACATATTGCGCGCTTAGCTTCAGGTACATTGCTCTGTTTTTATGCCTGTTTTTATGTATGTATGTATGTATTTATTTATTTATTTATAGCAAATGCAGTATTTGCTGATGTTTGATAAACACAGCCCAATGGAATACACAAAAGACTCTTAATAAACTTTACAAACTAGCCTAATAATAAACTTGTAAAAATGCAACAAGCAGAGAGTTGCAGAGGGAAGAGAGGGATAGAAGAGAAGTGCAAAAAGGATTTCACTGTTCAATAGAGGGCTAGATTGGGGCTGCAGTTTTACCATAAATAATTCACATTCATACGGTGCCTTTATGTGTACAGGTATGCACGGCTGCACACGCGCAAACACATGTTGTGTCACTAAAGTCACCATCCAGTCCGCCAAGTCGGTTCGTTTAGTTGGGGAATCAGATTATTTTCAAGGGCATGTACACATTGATATAATCAGAGACGCTTCATTGGAAATATTTGTACAAGACATTATTAAAATAATCCCTCCTTTAATATGACAAGTTCTCTCTCACTGTTTCGAGTGAAAACAAGTTTTAATCTTTACTGTTGTGATAAACGGTCATGTTCTCATGTTCCATCTCATTAACTAAATGTTGTTCAATCACATTAAAGGTTAAATTCTAACAATAATTTGTCTGACTGCCCCCTCCGAGGAGGTTATGCTTGTGGCCTCATATTATGTCAGCTTGGGTGACTTTTTTGGTCACAGATTGGTCTTTATTTATTCATCTCAGGGTTCAGTGCTTGTTCAGGTCTGCAAATAGGAGAAAGCAAGGGACCAGTAGACCTCATATTTAAAGTTCAACAGAAACAGCATTTTTTTTTTTTTACATAACTGCAAATCACAGCAAAACCACAAGTCTACATTCTAAAGCTGTTTGTTTTTGCATCCCTCTTTTCAGCACCAATTCATCAGTATAGCTGTTAGCTTTCCATCTGCCTAAACTGACAACAGATGATCAAATTTCTTTACTTTAGAACATATTTGCATAAAGTTGTAACATCAGCTTTCAGTCAGAAGCATATGGTCATACTGACATAGATTAGTTTTCTTCTTATCTAACTGACAAACATGATCTACGTCTTTTCCTTCAACCTAGTTTGTCAAATTAGTAAACATCTAGAGAGGATGGACACACTGTAAAATGAGTTTGGGGCTTGTGTAGCAAACTGGTGAGCTGTAGAACATTTAATACCTTATAAACTTATCTGCAAATGTTTGTTGAGACCTCTCAGATGGTGCTCTGATTTCCCCCCCTAAAAAATAGCTGTCATATAAAAAAAAACTGTCTGCCTATTGCTTTAATGCTACAGCTCAGATTGTTTATGTTGCCATCTTGGTGGTGCCTAAGCTCATTTTGTCAGCTGCTGTCAATCCAGTGCCTCGACCAACACGCCCCCTCCACCAGCAAAGAGGAAAACTGCCTATTCTAATAAATACAAGCCCTGTTTTTACCCTTTTTCAGTCTACAGAACGATGGAAAAACATTTAAATAGAGATGCATATTTATTGCAAAAAGGTAGCCTAATTACACTTTGTCTGCAGTGTCTGAAGGTTATTCTCCATATGTTAAATGCCAAGGCACACTAAGCAAAGATACAAAATTCAAAGGAATATCTAATTATTGGTTTCTTAGAAAATGTCACTAAGGTTTATAGTCGAGAGCAGATGGGACATTGCTTCAGGAAACGGTGACCTATAAAAACCTGCTAACCAGAAATGACAGTGCACCAAAAAGCCCTGTTTTTATTGGGTTTCTTCTTTTTCCATTTACGATTAAATGTGTTTAGTTGAAATTCAAGTTTAGTTCAGAAAGCCTTCACAGAAAGACGCATGCAGATTGGACCTTTTACCGTTAAAGTAAAAAGTGTAAGGATTACCTGAAACCCAGAGCCAGACACAGACATCAGGCAGGCTGAGCTGAGGTTTAGACAGTTTATTACTTTACTGGCTGATGGTCAGAGGTTTGAACAATACAGGCTGCATCTGAAATGAGCTTCAGTCTGGAGACAAAAGCAGGAGACAGGCCAGGGGCAACTGGAAACAGAGACAAAAAAAAAACACTAGCGGGAAAACAAGAAAAAACAAATTTAAAAAATCATCATTGAGCTAGACAAAACTGACTAATGAGCAGAGTCAACGGTCTGCCAGAAAGTTGTGGATAAACCAGGTTTTTGTAGCAGTAGTAGATGAGTAACAGGTGGTGGTCATTTCTCGAGCACATCCTTCATGGATGTTAATCGAAAACATGCCTACTTGTGTACATGGTGTACGTTTTCCAGATAGTTGGGTAAAAGTAGAGAACGTGACAACAAAGATGATGGTCAAAAAACTTCAACCTCTGTTTTGAGTCTGAAGTGATAAATTTGGATTTATCAAAGGAGTAGCTGACTCTTGAGAGACCAAAAACATAAAACCTTTCATGTTTTTAGTTCCTTACCCAATAAATGCCTTAAGGGGAAAAAGATTCAATAAAATGGGCTTAATATTAAACATTTTAAGTAATTGTCTCCTCCTTGTATTTCTCTGCAGTGCTCTTCGGTCAGTTTGTGGTGTTCCAGACTCTGCCCAGTGATGTAGTCGAGATCTATGATGGAGCCTCAGCAGATTCAGTCCTCCTCTCATCCATATATGGATCCCACTCAGGTAAAAAATATAACTCTGACCTCAAGGCCTGATCATTTCTTTTATTTGCTCACAAGTATGAGTTGTTTTCATGCCTGTGACTTCAAGGACTGTTTTTTGTTTACCAGGAAAAGGAGCACAACCCTGCTGTCTTCTAAGTTCTACTAAAACATTTTTATAAGACAAATATATTCTAAAGCTTGTTTTGCTTCATGTTGTTTAAAGAGAACACTTTATTTGCCTTTTTCATACTCTGTTTTTAATATTGTTAAATAATGTATCATGACTGCAATTATATACAGTTATGACAAAAAAAAATCTTGATCCTACGGTTTTATCTATTAGGAAATAATAAAAAAAATGAACAGATAAGGTCTTTAAATTATTTATATCTAACCTCGAGTATAAAAACACACAACTGATTCTGACATTTTTTTATTAAACAATAACAAAGCCAAAATAGAAAAGCTTTGTGAAAACATAGTCCTCCTCATGATTCAGTAGCTTAAAGAACCTCATTCAGCAGCAATAACTTCAAGTAGTAATTTTCTGTATGACTTTATCAGTCTCTCACATGGTTGTAGAGAAATTGCTTCAGTTCATTGAGGTTTGAAGATATTTGTTTCTGCACATCTCTCTCAGGGTTCCACCACAGTA
This sequence comes from Kryptolebias brasiliensis, assembly GCA_028566095.1. NCBI lineage: Eukaryota > Metazoa > Chordata > Actinopteri > Cyprinodontiformes > Rivulidae > Kryptolebias > Kryptolebias brasiliensis. The sequence continues at coordinate 19,962,653 of JAOXNZ010000054.1, read as the reverse complement.
TTTCAGTCAGGTTGAGGTCTGGATTTTGACTGGATCATTGCAGCATCTTGATTCTTTTCTTTTTCAGCCATTCCATTGTAAATTTGCTGTTGTTTGTGATCATTGTCCTGTTGCAGGACCAATTGTACTCCGGCTTTAGCTGTCAAACAGATGTCCCTACATTTGACAGAGGAGTTCACGCTTGACTCAATGACTGCAAGGTGGCCAGGTTCTGTGGCTGCAAAACAAGTCCAAATTATTACCCCCCACCACCGTGCATGGCAGTTGGAATGAGGTGTTTGTGCTGAAATGCTGTGTTTGGTTTTCATCAAACACAGTGCTGTGAAGTATGAGTAAACATCTGTACTTTGGTCTCATCAGTCCTAACGTCATTGCTCCATAAGTCTTGTGGTTTATTTAGATGAAACTTTGCAAACCTATATCATGCTGACATATTCTGTTAAAAGAAAAATGCCTTTTCTTGGCAACCATTCCAAACAAGCCATGCTTATTTGGTCTTTTTCAAGTTCTCCTGTCATGAACTTAAACATTTAAAATGGTAACTGAGGTTGAATCTGTTGTATGTTTTTGTACACTTGAGTTTAGATTTGAATAACTTCAGAACCTGGTAAAGACCAGAACAATGTTATGTCCTAATTAGTGAAAACCCTAAAACTGAAAGAGTGTGAACTTTCTTTTTCTCATGACTGTACACTTGTAAAATTTATAGAGGAAAAAAAATAACAGCTGTTTTTAACGTTTGTCTTATACTACTTGTTAAAAAGCAACAATATGTAAATCATAAAAATAAATTAAATCTGTTATTCCCAACCCTTTGCTATGGGAATATTTTATTTATGAGGTCAGACTGTAAATTTCTCAAATCTCACTGGAAATAACAAATTAACAAATTTTGTGAATAAATTCTTTTTTTCCCTCATCAATTTTGTCAAAAAGAACACTTATGTATTTGGTTAATTATGTCTTGTTTTTTGTGTGGCTTTGTTTATATCCCCAAATTTACATTTGTAAATTGCATATTTTAAAAACAGTCTTTATAATGTTGCTTTTTTTTTATTCAGGCGAGACTCTCCCCTTGAGTTCAGGAAACAAAATAACACTTAAGTTTACCACAAATGGAACTGAAACAGCCAAAGGATTTCATTTTGTTTACCAAGGTAAGGCTGACTTAAAACAAAAAAATTATTTCCAAATATACAAATCTATTTGATGCTTTGGGTGCGTTTAGCCTTTCAGATACTTAAGCCTTGTATCATCACATAATGGCTGTGCAGCAGAGTGCCAATTGATGAGGCTGGGCATGACTTAACAGAGCAGAATGATGTGAAGTCAAAGAGCCTGTCCTGGCACAGCAGATGAGAGTGCCTAATAATGTGGTTGAAGATTCACAAGGGCTTTCTGTATCATTCTACCTCCTTTGTCTTGCCATCTTTTCTTATCCCTGTTGCCTGTCTGCCTAACCCACCCACCTCTCGTTGGCTTTCTTCCTTTCATTCTAAATACCTCCCCTCTTTATCCCTAGCTGTACCTCGGACAAGCGCCACTCAGTGTAGCTCAGTCCCTGAGCCCCGATTTGGGAAGCGGATAGGGAATGACTTTGGCATCGGCATGGTGGTACTGTTTGAATGCAATCCAGGCTACACGCTGCACGGCTCCAATACCATCAGGTGCGAGGCTGTGCCCAACGCACTGGCCCAGTGGAATGGCACTGTGCCCACGTGTGTTGGTAAGCATCCTCATTGTCCAAACCTTGCTGCACCCCATTGCTCGCACTCAGGCACACAGTTTGAGAAAGGTGGAGCAGGTGCACAGAAATAGTTGGTGTTTTTTTTATATTTTTTTTTCTTTATGCTCTACCTTGTCATTATTTTTCTGAATGTCTGTCACCCACTGTAAGGTAGCTCCTGTTTCTGGCCTTGATAGCTCAAACACAAAGAAAAAGAGTGTTACAAATAAATCAACAAAGTGCCAGATAAATTTCCTACATAGACAGCAGGCAAGGGATGATTGTTACTATATTGGGTTAGATCGAGCACAAAGTTGCAAATGTTTTTTTTTCCTTTTTATTTTCAAACAGGTAATGATGGCCTGAGTATTTCAAAAGGTATGTCATTGTGGCAGCTAAATTGTCGTTTATTTTTTATACTTTTTGGCTGCATATAGGCAGCCTAGATAAGTGTCAGAGGCTTCCAAAATCTTTCATTCTCATCTCAGCTTTCAAGTGTTGATGGTTATTGATTGAAAGCCTTAAAAGCTCCTCACGTAAAAGTAATAGTTTGTATAAATTTAGAAAATTGATTCAAATCTCAAAGTGACACTATCACAATGCTTTCTTTGTGAGATAATAAAATTACTGCCAGAAAAATCGAGCTTTTCACAGCTGGCTTTATCAACAAAGTATAACCTGTTCAGATTGTACCCTTCCTTTCACCTATTGCAAAAATAAACAACCATGGACAATCATGGACAAAAATGAATTTTTCTTAGCACTATTCTTTGTGCATTAACCTCATGCCTTCCTATACTATTTGAAATTTGAATAATTATGATGCTATCTTATGCAGTTCAGAACATCAGCTCTGTTACAAAAGTAATTTATAATATATTGTCACTTTACTTGTCAATAAACTTTGACATACTTTAAAATACACTGCAGTGTTAGTTAATGCTTTACTGCATATTCAGTACTTCAGAAGGTAAAGCCAGCTTTGATTTAGTCTTTATGACTATGAAGAGAGGCATTGTGAAAGTGACAAATCTACACAAAATGATCACCAGAATCTGCGGTGCTCCTCATCCTTACTGAGCTTCATAAAGAATTTACAGTTATTGCTCAGCTGTGGTTGGCAATGTACTGAGGTGGTTAGCTCTGTTGCCTAAGAAGCAAGAAGGTCTCTAGTTTGAATTTTGGCTGGGGTCTTTTCTATGTGGGGTTTGCGTGTTTTATCGCTGCATGTGAGAGTTTTCCCCAGGTACTCTGGGTTCCTTCTGCAGCAAGGCAATTAGCAAGACAACCCCTATAAAAGAGTGATTCTGCAGGTGGTGACCACAGGTCATTTCTCTGTTCTCGTCC
>JAOXNZ010000054.1:19930760-19955507 GCA_028566095.1 Kryptolebias brasiliensis | reverse complement strand
TTAGTAAAATTAGTCACATATAGACATCAGTTTCACGCTTTAAATATTTGTATTATGAAATCAATTAAGTCACTGTCTAATGTACAATTTAAAAATAAAATCTTAATGGATTACTAAATTTGTAGATGTATATTGTGTGTGTGAAGTTAAACACATTATGTTCATATTTTTGATGTTTTGTTTTGTATGTTGATAATTAAAATTGCTATGAATTTGCTGCATATTTATTGATGCTAAAAATGAACTCATGTTTGAGTTTCCAGGCTTTTCTGGCTGTGATATCTGACATATGGGCCTATCACATAGTTAGATGGATGACAAGCAGTCACCTCTTTATGATTGTCGTGTTTTCTAATCAGACTTGACAAGAACTGTTCACAGACAAATGAGCCAAAAGAAATTGGTCCACACTGAACATTTAACATTTAAAAAAGGCTTTTCTTTTTACCTGTTCAAATAAACACTCAAATGTTTCTAGATTATGTGTTTAAACTCTTTGTATTTGGCACTTCTTGTCCTTTCAGTCATACAGCAGTAAGCAGGCGAGTTCAGTGTCCACTCTAAGAAAGTACGATCATCTATATTATCATTTTACATAACCTTCAGCATCGCAAATTGGTACTATTTAATAATTATAAAGAATCAGCAGGGCATTATTTATTAGAAAGTTACTGACACTGACAGTCTGGTCACCTGTCATGTTATTGAATTTAAACCTTTCTGGATCTCTAAGAAACCTGAAAGTAACATCCAGAGAAAGAGGCATTTGTACTGCAGTACTTTAGATATTCATTGATCTTCATTTTTCATTTGCAGAGCAGTCTATAAAACAATTGCATAAGCTAGTTTTCTTCAGCTGTGATTTCAGAGTTGATAAAATTCAGCACTGAATCGTCTACACAAGACAAAGCTGTGCAGAAGAGGTTCATGCTGCGGTGGTGGTGATATGAAAGTGCGACTTCTCCACTGTGATTGCTTTGAGATCCAGCACAAAAAGTCATTTTCTCTTTTGTGTCACTCAGAAGGATAAGAACAAAGTAGACTCTGTGGCTTCACACTCCAAGCATCTCTTTGCAGGAAGGAAGGCGAATATAGATTGTTATATTAAGTAAATACTGTAAGTTAGAAGTTGTGATTAGCTGATGGGTAAAAAATGTTTTTCCCCTTTTGTCAGAAACTGCAGTTGTTTCACTCTCAATGTCTCTCCTTGTTTTATGTTGCATTTCCTTATGGTGGCAGCTGTTGAAAACTGTGATTATTGTAGACCTGAACGGGGTAAACCTTTGTCCTTCACAAAAAGAGTCTGCTTGTTGATTGTAAGAACCCTTTTCCCCCACTCTGTTGTTGGTTGCCTTGGAGTGACACTCATGGTTATGATCCCACACTGTTTGAATACAAATGCTCTTTAACCTAGAAAGGATTAGTGAACCTGTTTGTATGAAAGATCCAGCAGTTTTCTTATCTGTCATTATGTATTTAAAGATATAAAGTAACTTTTGTATTTAGGGTGTATGGTGGGGCCAACTAAATAAAAAAAAAGTCTTAGTGATGTGTTTAAAAATAGGTCTATTGTATATGTCATTATTGTTAAAAATGCCATGGCCTGACAGATTTTTTTTATTCCAGCTGATGTCGGCAGAACAATGAAAAGAAAAGACAGAAACACAGAGATGTCTGTATTAACCAGCACCACTGCTGTCTGTTAGAACTGAAAGGAAGAGCAGTTTGTTCTGTGTTTCGCTGAGCTCAAGAACCCAAAGGATTCTGAGCTATACAGCTCTCCTAACACAATCCTTAATGAACCAAGAGTGGAGCCAGACTCGGCAGCTCTTTAGACCAAATACAAGGACAATTGGCACCTGTCTGATAAGCAGTTAAGAAATTGCAGCTGCTGTTGCCTCTCTTATTATTTAGGTTTCCCACTCCTGCTCAAATGTCACTGTGCCAAACATTGTCAGCGGCATTGGATCTGAGAGCTTAATAGCTGAAAAAATAAAAGTTTATTTGGAGCCCTGGTGGAGATAGGGAGCACATGGAAAACCTTCAGCAATTGGAGGAAAAAAAAAACATTTGTTTGAGCTATAAAAGGTAAAATTACACACCAGGGTTTAACTGTTTATTTCTGTGCAGAGCAAGAGATAACTGAGTGCTAAAAGCTGCCAGTGGTGCCAAGTATTAAATCATAGTGACACTGTGTTAATCTACCATTGTCAGGTCAGACTTCATCAGAGAACTCTGATGTTTGCTTTAAGTTTAGTTCTGGATCACGGAGGGATATAGAGTTGCTTGTTTAAATTGGTCATTTATTAGAGGTGAATGCCTGACTGTGATGCCTTTCCAGTTCTTAGCGTTTGTGACTTCAGTTCAACACTGTAATTTCTTTTCTTAATTTTTCTTTACATTTTTTTTTTCCCCTCAACATTTTGTCCTTGTCCAGTTCCCTGTGGCGCGGTGTTAACTGAGCGCAGAGGCACAATCCTTTCTCCTGGATACCCTGAACCGTACTCCAACTATCTGAACTGTGCTTGGAGAATCTCTGTCCCAGAAGGAGCCGGCATACAAGTGAGAACATCATGTTTGATCAAATAAGAGATTTTTAATTTTAATTCATCATGTGCATATAGGTCATTTATCAAATTATTTTTGTTTTATGAGTGATATTAAGGCTTTTCTTCTTTCAGATTCAAGTTGTGACCTTTGCCACAGAGCACAACTGGGATTCACTGGATTTTTTTGATGGGGTTGACGCCAATGCTCCGAGGCTTGGTAGCTACTCAGGTAAATCTGATCTAACTGTATTTGAGTTGTCGGCTCCCACTTGAATTTCAATCAGACATCACGAGGATCCAGTAGCAGACAGATGGGATGATGGGGCTGATGACATTTGCCATGTCCTTTGAGAAAGCTGTGTAAAACTCAGTTGGAGAAGTCAGAGAAAAGAACAAAAAAGCTTCCTCCTTCCTCACACAATGCTCCAGTCCTTGCAGTAGATATTTTTATTATGTAAGCCCTGTTTCAGTCAGAAATTTAACAAATATAGCTTTGCCATAAGGCTCACATTAATGAAAATGGTGCACATGCCACATGGTAACCAACAGGAAACAAGCGATCTCATTATTTTAGATGCAAAATCCTAATATGAGAAGGACTGGTGCAGCGTAATGACTTCTGCCGCAATATCAGTTTTATGAGATGAGCTGTCAGAAATTTCAAGAGGTGAATATCTCATTTTAGAACAAAGCTCTTTGAATAGTAAAACAGGTCCTCAGGACACATCCAGCTGTGTGGAGCACAAATATGGTGTGAAAAGGTTAAAGCTTTTTAAATGGATGGAAATCAGTTTTACCTCCAGCTAAACTGATAAAAGATTATTATGATTATACTGCATGTCAAAATCTCTTTGCAAATGTCCAAAGACAAACGCCTTGATTTGGAAACAAATATTTCTGACCTGATTGTTGCCACACATTTAGAGTGAAGGTTGTATATGTTTTGGATCCTAAATTTAAATTCATGAGACTGAGGTTCTGAAGAAGGGATAAATCAAAACCATTTTTAGGAGAACAGTAAAAAGAGAAGGTGGTGTGGTACATAAAGTCCAGCCCTTGTTATTTTGGTAATAATATGAGGCAATAATGTCATGCTTGTGTGTTGTATATAATCTAAAATGTAGGCTTGACATGGACTGAACTACATTCTCTGTTGTATAATACAGGTACAACAATTCCCCAACTGCTAAACAGTACATCCAACAACCTGTACTTGACCTTCCAGTCTGACATCAGTGTGTCTGCTGCTGGTTTCCACTTGGAGTACACAGGTATGAGAGATGGCGTGTCCGCCTGCCAGTCACTTTGTCTTTGTCCATCTGCCAGGGGCTTCCAGCTGCTGCTCAGGGATAAAAGAAAGAAAGAGGAGCAGCTGGTCTGGAAAGCACAGTTGGTCCTAGAAATAAATTTTTATATGTGGGATATGAGAGGGAGTGTGTTTTACTTTTCCTCTTATCTTTTAATTTCTAGTATGATATCTGCATCTTTCACAGTCTAGCTTGATAATCCCTAGTGCTTTCATGCTTTTTAAAAAAAAATATTTCTCCCATAATTTCAAATTACTGGACCCCTGTTCATTTTTATTTATTTTAAGGACTGAATTTGCTCGTCTCTTAGTGGGTTATTCACTTAGAGGCTTATTTGCTGAAGAGCATGCTTAACATTTATTGTGCCCCAACGTTTGAAGAGTGCGGCTGGCCCCTGTGGAATGACTAATTTATTAAGCCCTCCCAGTCAAAAAAATATGTGGAAATGAGAACAGGAGTAATTCTTAATAAAACAGTCCACTGTTATTGACATACGAGGCACATTTCTTCCCTTTTGCGGATTTGTCTCAGATGTATTTGAAGTCTGTATTTTCTTTGTCTGCTTCCAATATTCATCTTCTTGCATGCTTGTTGCTCACCAACTCAATTTATAGCTGTGACCAACTTATGAACAAGACTTGTGGCAAGGGAAAAAGTCATAACCACATGAAAAATTAAGACTAGCGGGGATGTGATGATCATTATGTAATCAAAGCGTAATTAAAATAAGAGGTTTTGAACAGCACAAAGACAAAGAGCTAGTATTATAACAGTTCAGTGAACAGTCAATAGTACTTCCACCTAATAGTTAAATCACATAAATTCATTGCTATTCTAAAGAAACTTTGTTATCAAAGCATCTGCTCTTGCTGTCAGTTGTGAAAGACCACCATTGTCATCAAACTGTTGAAAACAACTTTATAGTTTGTCTATACTGCAAATTTTTTTTTTATTTTGGCTTGGAGCCACTCTGTAGCTCACTGTCTCTCCTCCTACCAGCAGCACTAACTGCTGAGATTCACCTCAGTGCCATCCGTCTCAGTCAGCTATCTATGTCTGGCTTACACTTTGCAAGTGCCGCCTTTGTAAAGTATGTGAAAGTCAGTCTGTGAATCTTCAGAAAACTTTTCTGTACTTTCTTGATGCTAGTCACCATTATCTTCTCACATCTCGCAAAAGATTTGTTTGTGTGATCAAGACATGTTTGTTCCCACTAAAAGGAGAGATGACTAAAATTTACTAAGTATTTGAGCTTGTCACATTTAGTTTTAGCGTAATTATTTGGTGTCCAAAAATAAAAGAAATCAAATGTTATACAGTGCCTATAAAAAGTATTCATGCCCTTGAATGTTTTATGCTTTTATTCCTGTCATAAATTAATTAAGTTTTTTCAATGACAAACTAAAATTAAATTTCTACAGAGTAATACCGATTAAATAAACATATGTGATGTAAAATAAGTGATTGTATAAATATTCACCCCTTTAAAGTGACCATCCTAATACAACTCAGAGAAAAGATTATTGAACAGTACAGTCAGGGGATGGATACAAAATAATTTCCAAGGTCCTAAACATCCCCAGGAGTTCTGTTAGATCCATCATCAAGAAATGGAAGGAATATGGGACACATGTAAATCTACCAAGAGCAAGCTGTCCTCACAAACTGAGTGACCGTGAAGGAGGAGAATAGTGAGAGAGACCACCAAGACACCTGGGAGCATTCTGAAGGAGGTGACAGACTGAGCTACAACAACTGTTGCCCTGGTTCTTCACCACTCTGAGCTTTATGAGAGAGAGGCAAAGAGAGACATTGTTGAAGAAAACCCAGATTAATTGTCAACTAGGGCTTGCTGCTGAGAAGCACTTGCCTTCCGTTTGGCAAACTGCAAAACATCCATGGTTTTTATAGTCACTGTCATTTTCAGTATTTTGTGAAGACATTTTGATGCTAGACATGCTTTTTTTTTTTTTTTAGTTAAAATGCCTTCTGGAAAAAAAGCTGTTTACATGTTTTCTATCTGGACAGTATAATGTGGTCATTGTTGGCTGTTAGGCAAAGTGGGAAATGTGTTTCCTACTTTTGTTATTTGGCTTCATGTTAGGCTGTAATTATTCCTTCTCACTTAACAGTATGTGTGCTATTTGATCTTAAATCTTACAAAATAGCAGATTTGAATGTAGTTAAGCTGAAGAGGGAAAATCATGTGTCACTTTTATAAAAGGTAGATCCAATAAACATTTTTTTTTATCTTAGCCAAAAAGAGCATCCTAAAATAGTTTGTGAAAGATTTTAATGCTGTTTTCAAATTGGTTAGCAGTATTTTTTTTTCTCTTGGATCGTTAGTTATGTCTTTCATTGTTGTCTTTGTGCTGAATGCTGTAAAGCAGCAAACTGCCAAAATTTAGCTTTTATAGAGTTGCTCACAGTTGCTGAGCTTGAGATGGTAAATATCAACCAGCTGGTGCTACTTTTCTTCTTAATTCCTATGGAAGGAAAATGGGGTTTCATGCACTTCTTGGGCATTTTGGCTTGTTTTTTGTTGAATAAGTAATGCCAAGATTGGATTTATATACTGTTAAGACCTGGTGAGGATCATATTTTTTGGTATGTAAAACCTTGGTTCTTGAAATACTTACCTTTCATTGTGGTTGTTGGACAAATTACTAAAACTCTGTTATGACCAATATTTGATATATTCTTTGATCTTATTTCCATGAGGGCTGGCTTTAAAGAGCTGTTCAGTTTTTAACTTATACCCCCTTTTCTTTTTTTTTTTCCACCAAAAATACTGAGCACAAGAGGGGGGGGGGGGGCACTACAGAAGTGTTTCAGACCCAAGCAGTCAACCATCTGTTTTTAAAATTTCTTCTTTGGGTGAAGTCCACTGAGACCAGTCATAGAAATCCTGTCTACCACCCATCACCACGACATCCTAGGAGCTAGCTTTCCTAAGACAGACAGCATGCTATAGTTGGAAACAATACTGGTGTTTTCTTGTAGGCAGTACAGCAGCTGCATCACAAATAAACCCAAACAATGAACTTCCACTACTGCAGTCTGCAGTGGCCTCAGTTTTTTTTCATTTTAACTATTATGAGAACAAATTGAATCAATTGTTGACAGCTTGTAAAGATTTTAATATTCTGAATTTTCCTAAAAACATTTCTGACTGCTGTCACACTGCTCAGAGGCCAAATATGGGTACAGTGCCAATTTAAAACTCACTATAGACAAGGCACTTAATAGGTATTTACTCTACATTTTCCAGATGGATTTGCTCAAGAAAACAATTTGTACATTGGCAAAACCTTACAACTAGAGACTCCTTGGTAATTAATTCAAGTTAAGTCTACTATCCCTACATTTTATTTTATTTTTGTGTACTGGCAGATTGTTCTCTTGGCTTTATGTGAAATGTGATGTTTTTAACATAAATATGTTAGTGTATAATTTTAGCTTTAGGTTTTCTGGTATTGCTGTCATTCAGAGTCACAGATAAAATCACTTTTCATCTGGTTACAAGTTTTTGAGTTTTGAGATGATGCACATCAAGAAGTGGAGTTTATTTTAAGTGCCTAATTTACCTTGCCTAATTTGGGATATAGCATTTGTTTGAATTTATGCATTTTCGGAGTACCTTTCTGCCTTAGCTGCACTATTTTAAAACTTAAAACTAAATAAAATAAGGAAAGACATCAGTAATAAAATTAGAGAAGCCCATCAATCTGGAAAGGCCATTTCCAAACATCTCAGAGCATAATTCTGCAGAGAGAAAGATTATTCACCAGTGGAATAATTGTAGAAAAACATTTAAGACAGTTGGTAATCATCCTAGGAGTAGATGTCCCAGCAAATTCACTCCAAGGTCAGACCCTGCAGTGCTCAGAGAAATGCCAAAAAAAACCCAAGACTTACTTTTTAGAATCTAAAAAGGCCTCAGTTAGCAGGTTAAAGGTAAAAGTTCATAACAGGACAACTAGAAAAAGACTGAAAAACTATGGCTTGTTTGGAAGGGTTGCCATAAGAAGGCATCTTGTCACTTAAAAAGATATGTTAGCATGACTTTGGTCATATCTGTCCAAAGGTCATTGGTCCAGATGTCTTGCAGTTCATTTGGATGCAATTTTGCAGACCTAAGTAGAGTTGTTTACCCATTATGCACAGCGCTCAGATCATCACAAACACCTCATCCCAAATGCCATGCACGGTGGTGGACGGGTGATGATTTGGACTTGTTTTGCAGCCACAGTACCTGAGCACCTTGCAGTCATTAAGTTGACCATCAACTCTTTTGTTAAATGTGAGACCATCTGTTTGACAACTAAAGCTTGAGAGAAATTGGGTCCTGCAACAAGACAATAATCCCAAACATGGCAGCAAATCTACAACAACATGGCTGAAAAGGAAAATAACTAACAAGATGTTGCAGTGGTGCAGTCAAAGTCCAGACCTGATTGAAATGATGTGGCAGGACCTTAAGAGAACTGTGCCGAGTTTGAATGCCCACAAACCTGAATGAACTGAAGTGATGTTGAAGAATTCCTCTACAACAATGTGAAAGACTGATAAATATATACAGAAAATAATTATGTCAAAGTATTGCTGCTACAAGCTGTTGAATCGTGGGATGGGCTTAAGTTTTTATACAATATCTTTTTTTGTTTTGGCTTCATTTTTTGTTTAAAAATCACAGTATGGAATCAGTTGGTTTTGGACAAATTGGTTAAATATGAATAATTTCAGAACTTGCCAAAAGACCATTTCATTTCTAATATGTTTTGATACATTAAAGCCTAAAAATAAGAGACTGGACTTTTCTTTCTCCGATGACTGAACATGTATCTTTTTATCTAAACCAGCACTGAAGCACTGTGTCACATGTACATGACACGTTGCTTGGTGCACTTCATTCCACCATTGTGTAATCTCTGTGCACTGCAGGTGTCCTCAGGATACATATTGAGTCTGACTAATTCTCAGATATCAATCCCCCTGCCCTGAACCCTTGAGGATCAGTGAAAGAAGCTCATGTGATTAATTAGAGTACTGAATCCCAGACTCACTCCAGAGTGTATTCTTCTAATCAGTATATCATTAAATGTAATAATACATCGTACTTTAATTAAAAAATCTTAATGTAAATGAAAGAGATGGCCTTATTCTTGTTATTTTTAAGTTATTCTGCATCGTGATGAAAAGTTTTGTAAAACCTCTAGTTACTGGTGATTAATTATTAGTAAAAATGAGTGGGCAGTAATATTGCCCACTCATTATGCTCAAATGGCATAAGCACTTAAGCTCAATTTAAAGAAAATCAAAGCTCGTTTAAATTGTTGTAATTATTCATATAAGAATGTCACATTTTATTGTGAAAATTAAAATGGTTCCAGTTTTTAAACACTGGTGGAGATCAGCTGAGTGCCAAAGGATTTACATTGATGAGATTATATTTATAAAGGTTGCCATTATAAAGAAATGTTTGATAATGGGTAAGTATAAACATAACAGTCTCTAAAATAGAGACTATGACAATGTGACAACTGATGTCTTTCTGTTTTCTGATTTTATCCACACAGACAAAATGACAGTTGCAAATTAAAAGCCTGGTGTAATATTGTCAGCTCATCAGCCTCAGCTGTCTTACTTTTTAAGTTTGCAATTTTCAGGAGTTCATCAAAGTATCCTTAAACTGTTTTAAACTTCCAGCTATCTACACTGGTGTTTGTGAACCTAAAGTTTAGGATTGCAGTTGTGTGCACTTTTAAGAAATTACTTTTTTTTTTTTACCCGCTTTTACAAAACTGAGTTTATATGTGTCGTGTGTTTGCTTTGCTTCTTAATCTGCCAAGTAACTGTTGGGTTTTTTTCCAGCTGTTTTAACTAAACATTTTTTATTTACATTTCTAAAAAGTAACAAAATTGTTAGGTTTATGTAAATGTGTTAGATTTAGAAGCTAAAATGGCAGCAGGTAAATCTCTGTTACAGTACATTTGCCCTGGCATACCTTGATGCAATGGATAAGACACACTCCATTGAAAATCCATCAGCTAAATACAGTCGGCAAAGTTTCCTGTTGGAAATGTGTTTAAGAACCAGTTTCAGACGTGGGTGCTCCTACTGGGACAGGTGTTGACTTTTAGATGTTGACAGAGAAGACCGGGCCTGCAGAAATGAAAGGGTATCCGTAAGGATGATTCTACTGATTCAAGTACAATTTCAGAGACTGGAAGACACAAGGGTTTGATCGAGGAATTGTTTAGTCAAGCGCTGTGGTTGAATAAGATACATGCATCAACAATATGCTTGTCTAACTGTCTCCAGTTTTCACAGTGGCCTATTTAAAGAGCTAACACTTGCTGTGAATGGATAAACCTTTTTCTAGCAAACATGCTGGAGTTAAATTATATAGAGTTTTTGTCTTTGCTGTTCAAAGCATTTTGAGAATGCAGAGTCAAAAAAATATACAGCCTTGCTGTCAGAAATAAGCTACTCACACATGTCTGTCATAAGCCTTACCTTGACACTGAAACAAATTAGAACAAAAATCTTGGACAAGTCAGAATTATTTATTCTAACAGTATGTGTCTAAAGACTTCTAATGATTTGAGTGGAAACCATTGACAGAGCATGACAAAAACTGGTTCCATATGTTAGTGGGCACTCACTCCTAATCTAAGAAAAAGTTTACTTGTTCAGCTCTCTTCACACTGGATAACAACCCCAATAACGCTCCTTGACCTATGCAACTTTTGTTCTCTGTGCTCAAAGTCTCTCATCTTTCATCATTTTCATTGTGTGAACATTGAAAGAAATTACTCTGCTTTATGAAACACTTTGCTTCTTTCACACTGCCATTGGAAAGCCGTTCTCTACATGTAAAACCCAGGATGATTTCATTATACTGTTAAATCTATGGCAGCATTGTGCTTTGATGTCAAACTTACCTCCTGGCAGCTTTACACTGTGACAGCAAACTCACTGCTTTCATGACTTGCATAACCAAACCTCCTGGAAATCAATTAAAAATTTCTGTCAATTTCCTATTTAAACCCACAGATGACAAACTTTCCCAGCCTGAAAGAATCCACCCACTCCCATTGTACAGTAGCTTTTCTTTATTCGAATTGTTGCATCTTTGACCAGTTTCATGAAGCTTTCTCCCTTGCACCCCTTTTGGGTCAGCATCAACTCCCACTCAGATATTCTCTCTTGGCTTCCTGCAGGTGTTGAGTGAAGTGACCACTGCTGCTGTTTTCCTCTGTGATGAATTGCCTTTCTGTTCTGAAAATTGTGTTGCTATATCTGCTCCTGTGTTTACAGTCACCCACCCACCTACTTGTTTGTATTTGTTACCTCTCTGAGAGGCTTTGAATGAGGGTGCTTGTAAAATTATGGGTTTTTGCTGCCTTAAAGTAGTGTGTGTATTTGTTGTCTGTTCCTGCACACAGATCAAGATAACTTTCTGTGTGGTATTAGTGTCCTTCCCATACTCTCTCTCTGTCTAATTTCCTCATTGTTTTTGCATCATAGAGATAACTTTTTTATTCGTGCTTTTTCAACATTATTGGGAACATTACCTTTTTAAATAGCTTATTTTAATAGAACAATATGAATCCAAATAGCATTCAAACAACCTAGTTACACATGACGTGTAAATTGAAAAACTTTCAAAAGAAGCATTTTTCCTGAGCCTTTTTTTTTTATAGAGAATTGTGAATCTAACAGTAATGAAGAAAAGTGTTAAAGGTGTTCCTCACTGCCTCTTTGATAGATGAAACTCAGATCTGTTTTTTCTTCTTTCTTTTTTTTTTTCCATCTGAAACAGAAAATGCGGGTTTAATTTACCTAAAATGTCCTCCATTGACGTACTGTAGCCCAAAGCATCACCATTGCTTTTATGCCATTAAAACACAGAACGGGTCCATTCAGTACCTGTCAAGTGACACTGTAATCATTTTGTTCAAATAGAGCTTAATGCTTCTGTCAAGTAATACTTTAGAGATTGCTTTGTAATTTTGCTGTGATTGCTTCAGATCACAGTCAGACTTTGTGATTACATCTACAAGAAGAATAGTTTTATAGTTTGTCTGGTTCTTAAATGATACAAAGTGGTGTAAGTTCAAAACGGGCCATATTGTTATGCAGTTACAAGTACATTTAATTTTGATGAAATGAATCCCCTTTTCATTATAAATACTGACTGATTCTATGTGTTGAAAATATTTGAATGATATGTAGAATGGGTTCTTGAAAAAAAAGCAGTATGAAACCTTGAGGTCTATTTTTTGTTGGAATTTTATGCAGAAGAATAATCGCTGTCCACACTTGTGTGTTGTGACTCTGTCATAAGCAATAGGTTTGGATTCGTGCCCAGAGCCGATGCCACCCAGTAACGGTCACAAAGTGGGGGATCGCTACACTGTGGGTGACATGGTTTCCTTCCAGTGCGATCAAGGATTTTCTTTACAGGTAGGTGAAACCAAACAGTGCAGATGTTTGCCTTTTCTTGTAGGTTTGGTTGATGAGTCCAATCCAGGAGCCTAGAGGGCATGTTTTAAGGAATATCCCAAAGACCGAGTCAGTCAAGGCAGCATTAATAATGATGTTTATGTGTGTGTGTGACAAG
Source organism: Kryptolebias brasiliensis (assembly GCA_028566095.1). Taxonomy (NCBI): domain Eukaryota; kingdom Metazoa; phylum Chordata; class Actinopteri; order Cyprinodontiformes; family Rivulidae; genus Kryptolebias; species Kryptolebias brasiliensis. The sequence continues at coordinate 19,943,021 of JAOXNZ010000054.1, read as the reverse complement.
AAAGGTGATAAGTGAATGGCTGAGCATGTGGTAGCTAGGGGCTGCACAATTCTTATTAAAATGTGGAATCACAATTTTTCTTCATGTAAATTGAGATGGTGATTCTCAAATGATTCTCATTTTATCAACAACAACACTGTCTAGACAAAACATTGAAAATTCCAATAAATTTTTAAATGGCAAAATAGTCTTTCTTTTTAAAAAAAAAAAAAAATTAAAGGATTATGAAAGTATGTGATAATGCTAAAACACTGCTTACAGAGATGCCTTATGCTGTGTCATCAGAAACAGTTCCACATGGGGAAAATCAAGATTTTATTTTATTTTTTTTTTAATTGTCAGAAATAGTTACTTTGTTTCTGTCACCACAGGGATTTTTATACCAGCTTTTTTTTTACTTTCTGTTTAGCTCCACTAAGTAAACCAGCCACTTCGTTTAAGGGTCTGCCTTGTGCAGATCAACAGATCTCCAAACAGATATTGAGTTACATTTTAGTGTAATAGTAGATGAGTGTCATTCCCAACACATACTCCAAGAGCTAACAGCTCATGCAAGATCTGTGTTTTAAACTTTGACATTAACTGTTTGAGTCAACATTCTCTGTCTGTAAGCAAATTATCTCATGAACCACTGGAAGGATTTCAATGAAACCTTCAGAAAGTAATCACTGGATGTACATTTGCACTGATAAACTTTTGGAGTCAACACAATCTAAGATGGCCACCACAACAAATCGACCTTAGAAAAGAGCGATTTGGCTTCCTTCAAGGAATGGTAGTCCTTTAATTAGAAATGAGACTGCATATGGTGTAGGTGAGAATCAAAATCTTTTTTTAACAATTGTGCAGTACCAGTGATAACTGTTCATTAATTTTCACCATGTTTGTGCCTTTATGTTTTATAACATTTTTATATTTTGCTCTAATGTTTCTCTGCCTGGGTGTCAGACTAAAGTGTGTAGCTATGTGCGTGTCTCACAAAAGAGCTTTTCCTTTTTCCAATCCTCCTTCAGTCGACACTATAGAAGGAGCGTTTTGAGCTGTAGAACCTTCCAAGGCCACAGGCGATGGATTGTGTTAACAGTCGCCTCACTAATCCCACACTGATTTTTCTTCCTGGCACAGGCGTTCACTTCTTTTCACATTCCTCTCTGGACCAGCCAGCAACTTCTTACACACATCTTCAGGCTGAGTGTCTGAACCAATAATAGACTTGAGGCCATTGTTGAAACAGAAGCACTGATATAGTTGAGTCTTTTGAGATAAGTTGTGTGTGTATGTGTTATACAATTCTGCATCTGTGCTTTGGTTTTTAAGTTGTGGTGTTAAAATGCATGTTATATTTCATGAACACAATTACTGCTGAAAACTTACAGTTGAAACTAAAATGTGAATGTCTGGAAAAAGAAAAACAGCACTTCTTTTTATATTTAAACTCACTTTTAGATAGATTTGCCTGCCCTTTTAACATCAAAATGTTCCTTTTCTTCTTTTGAGTTAAACATGTACTCACACAAGAAAAGAAGACTTTACAGAATCCAAAGAAAAAAGTTTGTAAATGCTTCCACAAATCCACAAGATGAAGAAATATCTTATTGTGTTGTATTCCTTGTCTTTTTTTACAGTACAATGTTTTTTAAAGTACTTGATAAATTGTTTTGTTTGTCTTCTTGAACAGGGTAATGCATATATTACTTGCATGCCTGGACCCGTCAGGAGATGGAATTACCCCGTACCTCTGTGTATAGGTAATGTTTCTCCTTATACTGTGTAGTGAACAGAGTTTCAATGAGCTGATAATGTTGACAACAAAACCCCATTTATAGCATCAAACACAGATTTGGTCTCTCCCTCTTTATTTTTGCCATTCAGCTGTTCTTGTTGACTCAAGTAACTTTTCTTCCTCCTAATTTATATTTTTGTCACACCAAAGTTTTACTCAGCCACAGTCACATAAAAGATCAAAGCTCTAAAAAGTGGATTTATATTGTATTAAGGAAAGCAACAATTTCATTGTAGCATTGGGGTAAGAAATGATGGTTGTTTGTGGAGGGTTTTGGGATAGATATTGTGAATTTTCTGCTTTCCACATCTGTTGCAAATCAATAGAGGAGCTCTCATCATCTCAATTTGTTGTTTGATTCCTGATCCCTCTGATTAGAGACTGCAGTCTCTCTGATACTTCCTTTGATGTTTGATTGCCACAGTGATCCAGTCTAAAGATTACTAAGAAAGCTGTACTTTCTTTGGTAACACCTTCTGTTTATCCTACCCCTCAAATGTGCACAAACACAGTAATGCCATTGTCTTTTCCAGTGGCTGTGTGCTGCATTTTCTTTAATGTAAATTGTGTTCACAGTTAATCATGGACATAAATCCCAGCTTTACTGTTGAGAGCTGTGTTCTTGAGCCCACACAGTCTCTAGTTAGTTGAACTCCTTACTTGTTTAGTGTACATAAACTCACTTGAACACCCCAGGATTTGTATTCACTTTGTTGCTTATGAACCCACATCAAAGTGGGTGCGTGCCCCTGAACAAACAGTCCTTGAAAGTGCCTCTCCGCTTTTTTCTTTTATTTCACAAAACAAGTAGGTCAAGCAGGATGCCTCCAGTAGCAAAATGCCTTTTTTCTTTTTTTTCTCCTATTAGTTTTTTCTTCATTCTGGTCTTGGTTCATGCTCCCCTAAGAAACGTCAGCAATACAGGAGAATGATCTAGAGACCTGGCTGTTTTTGTAAGATGAGGTATGTGTCACAGGAGAGGAAGATGCGTGTAACCTTCACAGCAAGCTGAAGTGTTTTTGAATGCACAGTCAAATAAGAGGCAGGGGAGAGGGTGAAGCAATCACTTCCACTGCTGAGCAAAAGAGTGTGTTGAATATTGACTCCCTCATTTATTATGATTTAAGGCACCATCAAACAAGGAATGTGCTTAAAAGTCTGCAATGTTTGCATGAACGCCCTTATGGAGCATCATCCACCCAGTCAAGAGGAGATGTACAAGCAGAAGTCAAAGACATGCTCAAATAAACAAAACAAGCTCTAACTAAATATAAGCACAAGTGTATGAAGAGCTTGCACATTTGGCAAGCACATGCATAATCAGCTACTTCTTCATCATTGCACACACATTCAGCTGTTTTGCTTGTACTAGAACATGCACACATATACAGACAATATGGTTTTTGTCGTTTCTCTATATTCAACTTCCTAGTCATTGTTTTTCTTTGTTTTCCCATTGCTGTGGAGAGGTGACATGTTCTTTCTCCTTGGTTGGTCTCCCTCAGCTCAGTGTGGAGGCTCTATGACAGACTTCAGCGGCGTCATCCTCAGCCCAGGCTTTCCAGGGAATTACCAGAGCAGCCTGGACTGCACCTGGAGAGTTCAACTCCCCGTTGGCTTTGGTCTGTAACCCACCCCTTCCGTTTTCTTCCTTCTTTCTTCTTTCCTTTTTTGTTGCGTTACCTCTTATGTCTTCTGTCCTGATTTTCTCTAGTCTCTTCTCTTCTTCATTGTGTTTAAAATAAGACAAGATAAAATCCTGGTACATTGCTTGATCACTCATGGTCATTGTACAAAGTTTGTACAAATTGTTACATAGAAAGTTAGTGTCTATAACCTAAGCTCCTGGTAAAGGCGGTATCTTACTGGGCTGTGATTGGTGGCAAGCGGCATTCATAAGGGAGTCTCCAGAATGTCTTGTGACTTTTGCAAGGTGAGTCGCAGAGGTGCGTAGTCCTGTCACTTGAGTTTTGAACATGTTCAAAAATAGTTGTGTGACAAATTTATTCTCGAAATGTCATTACGGGTGTCTCTACCCCATGATAAGAGCACTTGAACTGTATTATGATGCCGGCAGGGGATCTCTCTGACAGAAAACATCCAAGGCAAATGTCCAGGTCTAGAAAGCACCCTGATAATAAAATTATATTTATTTTAAAAACTGGTCCAATTATGCCCAACTTCATTTCAAATAGCTATTCTAGCAGAATAAATCATAAACGTGAGGCCATTTGTCACAGTGTATACCAAAGGAGTTGAGGTGGGAATGCTGTGATTGGACAAAATAATGTGCATGGCTAAGAATGCAGTTTTGCAAGTCGTGCACACAAAAATAGGCTGGGGTTTTCAAAAACTGTCCGAGCAAAATGCAGCCTAACAGTTTGCTGGTCGCAAGATTGCAATCACTCAGAAGAGACTACAATGAAAAATTTGAACATTTTCTTCCAATTTTCCCACAATTTTGAGCTGCCAACTGATCTCCCAACAGTTGCCGCTTATTGAGATACCACCTTAATTTACAACCAAAAACTCACAGGGTTCATATTATGTCAACTTTTTTGGTTAAGTGTTACATGATTTTTGTATTACCAAGTAAAGTGTTCTTTTTATGTTACTGCTACTGTTAAGAATTTGATGCTTTAATAGCTTTTTTTTTTTTGTTCTCCTCTTCATTATTATTATAAGACAATTCATGGGCCTCAGTGTTTAGATGGCCATCATTGTGAAAGTTTTAGTAAATGGCATGATTTGTGAGGTTTGCAGAGTCCTCACCATTCTTACTGCCCAAGCTCAACATGCCTTTATAATACTGTACATTTGTTTAGCATCTCCTGGACTTTAATTTAGTTACTTTTTTTCTCCAAATAAAACCTTTGTTTTTTTATTTTTTGCTAAACTCTCAGCCATCATTTTAAACTGCTACCTTCTAGCTGGATCACATAAAAATTTGATGCCAGGATCTATTGCATCCAAAGCAAGAACTGTACCCCTTGACCATCCTGACAGTCCCCAGGAAATTGGTAGATCAGAATAGGAAATAAATATTTGATGAATGGCTGTTTAAAATTTTGACCTCTGTGTTTGTGTATGTCTGCCCCTCATCACTTATGCAAGCTCAGACAAGAATATATTTTTAAAAGTTTAACTGCCATTATCTAAGTTTATACAAATGTTGGCCTACATAGTGCTGTACTGGAAAGAAATCTACACAATTGCTCATTTTGATATTAACTCTTTCTCTCTGCACTTTAGGGATCCATCTGCAGTTTCTGAACTTTTCCACAGAGCCTGTTCATGACTATTTGGAGGTGCGCAGTGGGACCCTGGAGACAGGAACAGTGATTGATCGGTTCAGCGGCCCTGTGGTACCCAATTCTCTCTTCAGCACCACCCACGAGACCACCCTCTTCTTCCACAGTGACTATTCCCAAAACAAGCCTGGCTTCCACATTGTCTACCAGGGTGAGCAGCAAAGACTGGTTTTAATTAAATTGTTTTTATAGCAGCAACAACTGAAGTAGAAGAAGAGAGAAAAGTTTAGAAACAAGATTTTTAAAAGAACACAATTTAGAATAAAACTGCAAATCAGACATTTTTGCAGAGGCTGATTGCAAAAAGTGAAAGATTAATGAAAAATAAATCTATGCCAATATCTTGGAGACATTTATTGCGTATAACTTTTTACGATTAAAGAAAATGTGGAGAAGAAGCATTATTAATAAGTGGATAATGTTACACTTTGTATTTTCAGTTTATTAAAAGTGAAAGTATCAACTTTGATGCCAGTGATTTGTACTTGAGGCCATTAAATACACTCACTGACAAAAAACAGCACTCAGACGGAGTCATGGACTTTAAATGAAATGGTACATGCTGAAATGGCAGTGAGACTGTGTTGTAATGATTAGAATATCAAATAGAGCACTAGAAACTGATGGTCTCATGTTAGTAGGACACTGATATTCCCAAGTCGGTTGGGTGAAACATCTTATCGGTCCAGCTGATGTAACTCTTAAGATCCGGCAGATCAGCACTGAGTCAGAGTTGACAACCGAGCTGATCCCACACATCGAGGAAAGATTGGAGAACCTTGCTAGCCACGGGCAATAAATAGACATGTCGTCTGTGGACTGGTGTTGTCTTGTTGAAAGACTATAACAGGGTGCTGTCTCAAGAGGGGTAAGACATGGCGACACAGGATGTCACTGATGTAGTGTTGTGTCATTGGGGTCCCACAAATTACTGCCAGAGGTGACCAAAACTTATGGATCCTCGCAGCATGGTGCCAAGAGTAATGCTGGTGTGTCTCTCTACAACACTGCTCCAGTTAGAGGACAATTTAAAATGCAGCTGTCTCTGCTGTGTGGTAGTCTGTGTATGGGACAATGAACCCATAGTCTGGCTGACGCCAGTCATCAAGACATGGTTGTGGGATGACATGGGAGTGATGGCGGATGCAGTTATCATGGAGTTTTGTAATACTTGGCGCATAATACAACGATTGTCCCTTGGTGGGGTCTGTCTTGGATGATTGGAATCTTCATGACATGTGTGGGTACCTTCCGTACCCGGTGGTTCAAATATCAGGCCACTGTGACAACTGTATGCTCTACATGCTGGACATTTGCATGATACAAACACAGGGGGTTCAAAAGTAGCTGGCAGCTGGCGAAAATCACTGTATAAAACATTCATTCAGCCAAATTTTTGACAGCTACTTTTCGTTGATTGACCAAAACTATTTTGTAAACATTTGCCTAGAAGAGTCCCTTCTGCATAACAATGCAAAATGTAATTTTATTCACAATAAATGGTGATTTTCTTCCTCCTTGAGTTTGTTTTTGATCAATGATTGTCAAACCGTGGGTGCAGCCATTTTTGAGCAAGCAAGCAAGCTCTGTTGTTGTAATACCTCCACTGATTGAACAAGAGTAAATTATCTCCTGCCCCTGAAACTTTTGAACCCCCTGGAAACATCCAGTGTCATGCAAAACCACAATGTGACCGCCATCAAACTTTTTCAAGTGCTGGTAATGCTGTCTAATGTGTTCATGAGGAATCCACTGTGTCTGGCCCCGTCTTTACTCTTTGTTGTGACTGAGTCTCGGACACTTTGCAATTGCCTGACAAAACTATTGATCTACTCATGATGTTTGTCAGTGAGTTTAAATTCAATTTATAACTATTTGTACTATTTAATGTTGTCATTATATTTGCTTATTGGATTTGACTTTTTCCCACAGCATATGAGCTGCAGAGGTGTCCTGACCCGCGGCCATTTCGTAACGGCATAGTGATCGGTCAGGACTACAGTGTGGGGATGACCATTTCTTTCGAGTGTCTGCCGGGTTACACTCTTCTGGGAGAGCCATCTCTAACATGTTTACATGGAGTCAGCAGAAACTGGAATCACCCCATGCCTCACTGTGAAGGTGAATTTATATTATGTCTTACAAACACAATGTGTGTCTTCTTGTTAGCGCCTCTCATTAGAAGAAATAATGTAAACAAGTTGGCACTGGCTCCTTTTAACTATTACACTGCCAGAACTCTAAATAATCTCAGTTTACGCTACCAATAAATTATGTTTGTTAGTCCTTCAGTAACCTTTAATGTGGGTGTTTTTCTCTAAGCTAGGTGGTTAAATATTTACAAATACATGCAAAACGTCATGCAGTTTACTCAGACTGTGACCAAAATAAAGGCAGAGATGATTTTCCAATCATCCTAAATAAAAAAATCTTTTAAAGTTTTTCCTCTAAAGAAGAATATAGTTTCTTAAGTCTGCTTGTAGTCCTAGCCTTCATTTTGAGACATAAAAGCATGCGACTCATCAACAACAGAGCGGTACTGTTCTGCGATATAAAGTGATGCAGCTCATTATAAAGATCCATGGAGGCTTTCTAACAAAAAAGGGAAAAGACTGAGTTTGTTGTAAATCTCATAAAAGTCTTCTATGATGTCCCCTAGTTGTGCTAAGACATAATTTGTCAGCTGAAAGAAGCAGTAATAAACTTTTTTGGTCCACATCATGATTCTTGTTTTTTTTTTCTTCTGTTAAATAGTTTGTTTTTTTTCTTATACATTGTCTTGTACCTGGACAATTCAGTCCTTTTTTTAACCTAAGGTTTGTGTTTTGACTCTGCGATCAATGTCACAGGTTGATAATGTGAAGGTATGACAGAGGGAGTTTTATTTCTAAAACCATTTGTTGTCATCAAGTTCTCAGTGACCTGTGATTATTGAGTGCTGAGGCATCTAACAGCTGCATTCTCCCTCCAGCGTCTCTGTGATAAACCAATAGCATGCTGTTATGGTTTGTTTTATCCACAGTTAGAGGCAATACAGTCATAAAAGTGATTTTTATAACTGGAGGAAACAGTGGCTATCCATTTTTATATATCATCTTTGACTGCATTCTTTCCCTTCAGCCCTCTGTGGTGGGAATATAACATCCATGAATGGGACGATTTACTCTCCTAGACACCCTGCTGAGTATCCACACTTCCAGGACTGCATGTGGACTGTCAGAGTACCTCCAGGTTATGGCATCTACATAAATTTCTCTGTTATTAATACGGAACCGATCTACGACTACATCACTGTTTGGTAAGTTCTTCTTTCTCCCTCAGTATAAATTGATTAATTAATCATCACATTATGACACAAATCAACCAGTTTTTTAATTATGAAAAGCTTTGCTGCCAGTGGCTGGTCTGTCTCGTTTACAAGCAATTTTGGGGTTTTAAAAACCAAATTGATTTTCTACATCACTTGTTCCAAAACTTTCATGCCCTATTTGTATCAAAAGAAAAAAAAAATCCTCTGGACATTTTTTTCTCTGACATCTTCACAGTTGAGGAATTTCTGGTCCTAAAGGCTTATAATGCTGAGTTCCATCACTCATCATTTCTTTGATAGCCACATGTCAACACTGGCAAACTGGGACTTAATTTCCTCCCAAAGCGTGTTTAGATTCTGAATATTTTGCTGCATCAAAAAACTCATGTTCAGTGCCACCAGGTTGTTTGATTTGCTGTGAAAATTGTTGTAGATTCCCTTTTGACATTTGCTCAAATCTGCGCTGCAGATTGCAGTTTCCACACAAGGTGTAAAGATGGACTACGCACTGAAAGATGTTTGATTAATTCTTAGGTCTCATTGCTGAGCGTGAATGTACCCATGAGTATGCCATATTTAATTTAAAATGCATCAGTAAACTGTTTGCACAGCTGTAGTATGTACTCTTTTAATCCACAACGTGTGTATTTTATGGAATTTGCTAAAAAGAAGTTAATAAAACACAGAGGGATCAGTCTACACAAAATGCATCAAATTTCCTAGTGTACCAGCAGTATTTCTGCTCTCCCCAACACAGAATTTTGTGAAAAAAGTAATTGTGGCAAAATTTCATGCGTGTGCAAATCTAATTCTGACAATCTACTAGCAGTTAAAACCACACCCACCTTCTGTTATGTTTGTCAAGACTCCAGGTTGGAAATCATTGTCAAACATGATTCATAGTAGCAAAACACAAGAAAATGTAAATCCACAAAAATCTTAAAGTTTGCACCATGCTTGTGAAATATAGACCACATTGGAAATGGAATAGCTTTTAAATTTAACAAGGAAGGAACTGTCTAGTGGATTTCATTTTTCAGTCTGTACGCAGCAAGTATTTCCCCCTTGTTGCAATGCAGACTCAAGAGATGCACAGAAGGGATTTAACAGCTGACAAAGTGCTAAGGTCAAAGGTCATTTGGACAAGTCGCACTCCCAGCTTGTGATGTGACACCCGTGTTAGTTGAGCCAACATGCTATTCAAATATTTTGACCTGTGTTGACATTTGAGGCTTTGCTTTTCTCAGCTTCACCCAAAAGCAAAATAAAATGATCTACTTCATGATCAACCAAAAAATAAGTAAAAGTTTTTGTGTCTCTCTCCATCATCTCACAAAAATTGTTAGATTTTTAACAGTAGATTGATTCCTCCAGTGAGTGACAGAAACAGAAATCGGCATGAAAACTTCAAGTCTGAGTCACTTGAAATGTTTGTTAGTCTGTAGAAACTTGGGCGGATAACAGGCTTGTACAGCAGTAAACAATGCTACCTGCCGTCTGTCGCTCCAGCAGCTGCCTTCCACTGCCTGCCTTTCCTTCTCCTCCTCCCTCTCTGCTGAGGGAAAAGCCTGAGGCAGTCATGGAGCTGTCCTCGTGGGTGAAAAAGAAAAGGAAATGCCTTCAAGCATCTGGGGTTGCCATTCATACTGTAGCAGGATGGAGCTACTGGTAGTCCTGTTTTAAATGAAAGGGCGCATAAATAATCTGTCCCCTGATGGCAACATTTCATTTCCTTGCCCGACTGCTGCCTCCCATTTTGCTGATCACTCTGAAATGAAACTGACATAAGCTTTTTTTTTTTTTTTTTTTTTTTTTTTTAGTACCTAAGATATTAAAGGTACACATACATACAAGAAAAGCATTTAGTGTACATCATTTTTGCTGAACAGGCCTGGAGCTCTCTGAAAATGCCAGTAATGAAATACATTTCCCTACACAGCATTTATATAAAATAGAGGGGTACTTTCTTTTAAATTTATGTTTCTGCTCTCAGAGAAAAGAAGCTTTTAGGTTAACCCCGACTTACAGTCTTACAAGGGTTTGAACATCCTCCCTTCCTCTCGTTAGGCGATTCTCTGTTTTGGAGTCGACAACTAATGCATGTCTCACAAATGACTTTACTGCTAATGGCGAGGCCGCTTATTACCCCACAGCAATCTACCTATCCAGCGATTCATCCCGGAGCAGGGAAAATGTTTTACATTAATGTAGGTTTTTGTTGCAATACAGAACAAATTAATTTCCCAAGAGATTCAATTTATAAAAACTGTTTATATGAACAGCAAAATAACCAAGTAGAAATGTTTCTTTATTTTTGGCTAATCCAGTGTATTAAGTAGCAGATCTTAATCATTTTCCAGGAGATTTACTGTCATATTATCCTCTCCAAAAATGGTCTTTTAACATTATTTCTCTGCAGCTCTGCTTGTGCAATGCTGAGGTTCATCCAGGCCAAATAGAATATTTAGTTATGGATTTACCCCAGGTCTCCTCCAAGTCAGACGTGCCTGATGTAGCTCCACAGGAAGTCACTCCGGAGGCTTCCTAATTAGATGTATGTGTTGCCTTGACTAGCTCTCTATCAGTGGGAGTGCTGCTGCAGCAGGTCTACTCAAAGTTCATCCCAAATATCTGGCTTCTATGATCCCAGTCTGTGGCTCATTTCAACTTTTTGTTTCCATAAATCACAAAATTCACCTTCAGGCTCTCCTCCATTTTGAGCTTGGCATTTCAGTACTTTCCATTAGTCAGTTTGACACATCACTGTAATCTCATTTGGGAGCAAGGTCTATAGATACTTGAACTCTTTCACTCGGGGCTTCAGCCCCATGTGCCAGAGGTGGATTGGACTGACAACATTCAGCGTTTTTTACCAGCTCATGGTGCATCTCATTTGTCGCTGTCAGAACTTCTGTAACTATTTCAGTGGCTATTACTGACCTGGCCTCTGCTTTGTAATTTATAAATACATAAAGGGCTTGGTTGACTTCCTCTCATCATTCGAAACATGTCGACAATGTCACATATTTGACAAATTAAAATTGTGTTGTCGTGTACAGAGTGCATGCACATTTGAGTTTTGAGAACAGACATGTCACTGAATTGGTTGGAAACTGTAATGCTCTGAAAAGTATGAAAGCAAGTTTTTGCTTCCCCATATATCCACGCTTCATTTTTATCTCAGTTTCAGGGATAGTTCAGGTTTTTTTTTTTTTAAATTGGTTTCAGTGGGAAAATTACAATAATATTTTACCTATTGTAGATAACTCTTTAAATGGTTTGAGTTCAAAGAAAAAGGGTTCATTTTGACAGGATTAATAAGCTGACGATTGGTCTGAATAGGGTCAATATGAACGTGGATTGCAGCCATTTTAATACAACTCCAGTCTCCAAAATTTCTTAGCGATTCATGCAAATGCATTTTTGATAACATTTACTTTGCTCCCAGCTTTACATGGTTATTTATGTAGAATATCATGGTTATTTTTAAGCACAAGTAGCGGCAGCAGCAGCTGTCTGTAGGACATCTTGTGGAGCCTAAGGCACTTCAGTCCAGAATATCATATTTCCGCTGGAATAACTTGTGTAATGATAAAGTTATGGCAGGTTTATGAGATAATGTTTGCATGATTGTCAAAATCTTGAGAATGGACTTGTTTTAGGAAATCAGCAATCCATTTATCCCGTCCATCTAGACATCCATCCATTTTCTTTACCCACTTCTCCATTCCGGGTCGCGGGGAGCCAGTGCCTATCTCCAGCAGTCCTTGTGCAAGAGGCGGGGGACACCCTGGACAGGTCGCAAGTCCATCACAGGACCACATAGAGACAAACAAGACAAACAACCATTCACACTC
>JAOXNZ010000054.1:19879048-19892508 GCA_028566095.1 Kryptolebias brasiliensis | reverse complement strand
ACATTTTGTTAACATTTGAGATCATTTAAGTAAGAATTCTGTTACTAGTCCACAAAATAATGTCAAATTTTTTAGGACAGTGTGTGTGTGTATGCATATATATATATTCCAAACAGCAAGGCTTTCTAGTAATATTTGAAATCGGTCTAGTGCTGTTTTTATTGTTTTATCTGATCGTTAACAGGGGAACCGCTTTTTGTTTAGAAATCAAGTGAACCTGAATTTATGCAACAAAACAAAGAATAAATTGTATCATGAAACACTTTATCACTAACATCTTGTCACAAAACACTATCTAGTCCAAAATGACAAAACAGTTTGACAGGCATAAATTAGTGTTTTTGCATCAAAAAGGGATTCTCAAAGAGCTGTTAGGTGATAAATTGACATATATTGATACAGTGTGCTCTGTGTTAAGAAATAAAGTGAAAAGATTATTCAAGTTTAGAACAAGTCTAAATAAAAATAATCAAAAGCAGAAGAATATCTGTAAATATTTTACATAAAATTCATGGGAAAGAAAGACCTGATTCAGGACATTAAAGATGCTCTTATGGAAACACCTTTTTGGTGCTAAAAAGCTATTTTTGTGTCAAACTTGTCTTTGGTAATTTTGATCAATCGTTTGAAAGGATGGTAAAGCAATATTGTTTTTGCGGCAGGTCGCACTTAACAAAGAATCTAAACTTTCAGACACTTTTCTTAATTCTCTGAGATGCATAACACTGGTTCAACTTTTGAGTTAACTGATGTTATATGTCTGTTAAAATTCTGTTATTCTGGTTATTGTCATCCCAAGTCTTTGCACAGGAAGCTGCTGGAACTTCTTTCCTAAAGATGTTTTGTTTTTTGTTTTTTGCTCACCTGAAAGGCTTCTTCTTATCCAGCTTCTTCAGAACTGACAAAGCCAGATAAGACAGAAAAAGATGTCTTCAAAAGCCTTGAATGGAATTCCAGTTGCCCTCTATTCAGGCACTTAAAAGTACCTTTTAAAGCTTGAGGCCAAAGTTATTTGGCCTAAAAAACAAAATACCCATTCGTCTGTGAATGGTCAGGTACAAGGACTAATATTCTGAAAATGAGAGGAAAAAGTAGCTAATGTCCAAAGAAAAACTTTGCGAGACCTTCAGAAAGCATGGTCAAAAAATGCTTTCATCCACTTTTAAAAGCTTGTCTCTTTGGATTCAAAATATATAAAGAAACAAGAGGTGGCTCGAGACTTTTATACAGTGCTGTGTAAATACTTGAGCAAGATTAAATGCTATAGAAATGGCACATTATAATTTTTTCAAGCATATTCAACACCACTCACAACCAAAAAATTTGTACTATAAATTCCTGAAAAGTCCAACCTGGCATCAGCAGCAGCAGCTCTCATCCATGCAGCCTTTCATGCATCTGTCCATGCGCTTGTCCGGCCTCCCCTGTTAATTAGTAAGATGGTGCTTGAGACTGCTTGCCAAGCCGTTCCCTTTTTGTCCTTTTCTGCTGCACGGCCGAGTTTAAGGCCTTATTATTTCCTCACAAAGGGATGCTGGTGAATGGACACAAACTCAAACTCGAAACAAATCCAGCAACCATCCTCATTAGTGAGATTACAGCTGTCACAGTGCGTGTTGAGTCACCTGACTGAAGGAGGCTAATGAAGAGCTAATAGCTGCTGTTAGACAGGCACACAAAACTGTCCACGCAGAGGTGAAATATACGTGAAGGACTCATTTCTGCAAATCTATGCAAGTACATGCTGGGTGACGCATAAAGGCTCACGTTCAATCTCTCAAAGCAACACATATTTATGCAGCCGTTCACACACACTCAGTGCCAACCGCAGCCGCATACAAACTTATCCTCTTCAGCTGTGAGTCATTGACCTGACAAATGCAGTTTGTAGACATATGAGCTGTGGGATGTGTGCAGATGATATGAGGTTTGTGTTTGTGCTGTAAGACTTTGTCAACACGTCCAGTATTACAGCAGCTGTTTGCTGCTCTGTACACAGAGCAGTGGCAAACCCGCGGGGAGGGATGCACGGGGTTGTGTACAGCTCAGGAAACACAATCTCAAAGCCAATAAAGCAAAAATCCTTCACAAAGGCTGCCTATTTTAATATATATTTGAATATTTATATCTGTGTCTGTATCACTGCCTGTGATGCTGTTGTCTTCTGAACCACAGTTCTTTTTTTTTCTTCAGCTTTTCTTCATTTTAGAGTACTACAGAGTATAACCCCCACCCCGAAAACACCCAATCCTGACCTACAAACCCCTCAGCTTAGCTCGCTGCTCATCACAACATCAAAATCTTCAACAGAGATGGCACTGCCCTGATTCCGTACCTGTCGCCTTTCTTTCTCATTTCCTGTGGCTTAAAAAGAGAAAATGTCCTATTTCTCTCCCACATAAGAGACACAACTAATAAGAACATGAAGAGAATTTAGAAGAGCTAGAGAGCATCTTCTTTATCTGATTGAATGCAGGGGCAGGCGTAACAGGCAATGCGGGGTGATGACATCGAAAGTGCTGTAAGTTTCCTCACAGGATAAAAGACAGTGGAGATAATTTAGAATAATGAAAATGCATTTAGTTGTAGCTTCAGAGGTCAAGCTGTATTCATAATTTCCTCAAACCACAGCTGGTTGCCTTTTAATGCCGGCCCTGCTGATTTTATGGTCAGAAAGCTTCTGGTGTCAGAAGTGTTGGTCTGCCAGGTTGTTGGCATGGTGACAAATGGTAAATGTTCTTCGCTTATATAAGTCCTTTTAACCTTAGCAGTTAAAAAAAAAAAAAGAAAAAAGAAGGTAACGCTCCAGGCCTACTCACTGGTGCATTTTATGTTTTATTGTTGCTTTCTGAAGGACTCAAACATTTTCCAGTTTGAGCCAAAGCACTTCCTGTGTTTTCTGTCTGCTTGACATAAAGGAACACCATGTTGTAAACCACTGCCATCCCAATTTAAAACGATCCGTCTGCAAACACACACAAGCAGACAGTTTAGGTGGGTGGCTTCTTCACTGTTTGGTTTTCATTGCTCCGTGCCTGGTTATCTCCTTTTGCAGGAGACTCTTCGGGCACCTGTGGGGATCCTGGCACACCTGCCCATGCCAGCAGGGAAGTGGTGGGCAACTTCAAAGTGCGCAGCAAGGTGCGCTTCACCTGCGCAGTGGGACACACGCTGTATGGCTCAGCAGAGAGGATCTGCTTCCCCAACGGGACGTGGTCGGGCAAACAGCCATTTTGCAAGCGTAAGAGAAACACTTTCAAATGTTTTACAAAATGGTTTGAGTGGACCAGAGAGGAGTCATGTGGAGAAGTGACAATACAACACATTTTTGTTATAGAAGAGGACAAATTAAAACACCTACATGTGCAGTGAGATGCTTGGTTGTATTTGTTATTATTTGTTTGATGATGTCATAAGATTATATATTTTGCCTTAGAGCCTACATAATCGAAAACTGTCACTACATTTTCTGCATTGGCTCAGTTTATCTATTTGAGGTATCATGCATGCACTTAGAAGAAAAAACATTCATTCTTTCATGAATTACTGCCATGGCTAAAAGCATCGGAATCTCAAGGACCATCGCTGTTTGCGACGCACAGTTTGCATGAAAAATTTACCATCTCTTGAGAGCTGCTAGTAATTGAATCTCAAGAGAAGAAACTGAAGAAGAGGAGCAATCTGCTGCACGGCTGCCCTCACAGAAAGAAGTCAAGCATGTCAGGAGAGGTACAATTCACTGTATTTTCTAGTGATGAGTGTTCAAAATTGTTGCATCTACAAATAGATTGGTAAAAACAAAATGAGTAAAATCTAGCTGTTGCTGTTTTATATTCAGAAAAAAAAATGTTTGTAGAACATTTTAATAAATAGTTATTCACATCTAGAGGTTAACAAACTGAACCCCAAAGAAATTATCTGATGGGATAATTATTGCGAGACGCCCCTTGCCCTCAGCAAAGCTGCCCTGGTTTGCAGCAGGGTCTTATCCCACAGGTCCAACTCTCCCTCTGGAATCAAAGGGCACAGCATAAACCTCTTGATCTGGAATAAAATCAAGAATTATTTTTTAAACTTTAAGTGGATACAATGACACCTAAGAAAGCACAAAATGTTCTGTATTAATTTAGAAATTCCATCCTGAATGCAATTCATTCCTGATTCAGTGAGATTTGTTTATTCACTTTCACAGAGTTCCTGTGCTTCACCTGTTAAGACCTGGAGCTCATTGTAAGAAAAATATTTTCTGTTTTTCTGGTGTGTTTGAGGTCATAAAGTCATATTTAGATTGAACTTAATGGGCATGTTTGTGCTGCCATATAAATGGTTTGTTGTACTTTGTGAATCCAACAGAAGTGAAGTGAGGGCAAATGGTTTGATAGGTAAAAACCAGGAGCTACACATTGTTAGCGTAACCAGGCCTTTTTTTTAAGGGAGGACTTGGCACTTAAAGTCAATATTTCAGGCTTTTTGTAAAACTCTTTAATTCTGCAATGTTTGTTTTTGAACATAATGAGACACTGATCAATGTGCTTGTTTCATTAAGTCTAAACAGGGTTTCCAAAAAAGAAAAATAAAGCATCAACAGTGTTTTGGTTTGATACCAAACTCTGCATCAGCCGTGGCTTATAAAAATTTCAAATAGTACCCAGATCCAGTATAAACACACAAACATAGTCTGTAACATATTGGCTGCATTCTAGCACATACACAAATGATTTTCAAAAAATCACAAACACAGTCTTTCACCAGATGGATAAATATCTCTCTGCTGCAGTCTGGTAGTTTCTGCCAGCACATGGTACTGTGACTATCTTCCAGACTGCAACCAGAAAATTCATTAATTTCAGACACCTAAAGCCACTTTCTTCCACTCTTTTTTTGGATTGTGATAAATGAGTCATTGTGGATTTTGAAGATATCAGCTCACTGAAAGCCAGCTCCACATCTTGCATAAATTACCCCCCAAGGGTCAACCGGATATTGAGGCAAATGTTTGACTGCTTCTCCTCTCCTCTCCTTACTGTTCGCCAGCTTGGAACCATGCCAGTGTCATTTTTAATATAACAGGCCAATTCGCAGTCCCTTTAAACCTCTCCGCAGTGTATCTGCCTTTTTATTGCATCTCCCTTGTTTCTTGTCTTTATTCTCTCTCTTTCTATGCTGCTTCTTTGATTTCGCTTTGCTTTAATCCTGCCGTCGATCTGTCTCTTCGTCCCCTATCCACTTTCCCATCTATCCCTCTCTGTTTTATACCCTCGTTGCTGCTCAGCCTTTCCCTCCCATCCTTTTTCTTACCCCACATCTCTCCGCCTCAGGCTTTTTATCCTTCTATCTCCCAGCTGAAATCCTGATTTAAAGATTGTTTTAACCATCTTTCCAACTCAGGAGGGAGCGGGCAGGAATTCACTGGAGCCTGAATGAGTTTCATTGCTGCCTGTCTGTGATTTAAAGCCCCATATAGTGTTAAAGCTCATCCATCTATTATTCACAGCCTTTTACAATCTACAGATAACAGTCACTGTGAATATTCGGCTTAATAACCAGCTCACATGGCCATCAAGGTCTCGTTTTGTGTCATCACGGCTGTCTTCAATTATTGAGAGGGAATCTGTAAAGATTGCCATGCTTGATTATTGATAAATTCACACAGGAGGCACACGTATGCCGAGTGCCGCCTGAACATCCGGTCTGATGAGGTACAGAATGTGCCTGAGTAATGTGTTCACACCCTGGGAAGTTTGTGAGGGTGCCTACCAGGTAAATGAGAAATTACCACCACACTAACAGCATGTATGTCTCCTACACAACTCACTATTCAAGATTTTCCAGGTAATTAGGTGATTGAGAGAGCAGATCAGTTTTGTAATTAGACATGATTTGCAGGAAAAGAGAGCTTCATGAAACAAACTCTATCCCCTCAGCTCTGCAGGGGATACATTTTAGTAGATTTGTTCTGAAAAATATTAAATGAATATCTTCATCAAAACACAGTTTTCTCTTTTCAGCACAATCTTTTTTTTTCTCATTGTGCCTTCATTAACGATTGCAAACCTAAGTTGAAGTTGTCATTTAACTGATTCCTGAGTGTTCGCACCAGAACAGAGGCGTTTAATTATTCCTACAATCTTTTGGGGTTTTTCTAGGCAAAGCTAAATGTTGTTACCGAAAACATATTACAAAACTTTATAATGCAAAAAACACACTTTAATTACTGATGACTCTTCAATATTGCAGAGGAGTTTTGCCCACCGCTGCACCATCTCTGCTCATTAGTCTTTCCTAATAAAGCTGCGATGCTGTATTGATTATCGGTCCTTTACTGGTTTGGCTCAAAGCTTCTCTGAAAGAAAATGCAATGTCACATGAAAACTCCAAACTTCTTCCACAAGCCTGTAACTTCTTTCTGCCTTTTGCCAGCTCCTCCAGCTGAGCAGTAATCGGAAACCACAAATCTTTATAAGATCAGAAACAAAACAGCAGTTATTTTAATAATGAATATTAATACACACACACACAATTTGAGAGGAAAAGACAGTTTCACCGCAGTTCAATCACCTTGAGATGCTCAGATGTAGTCTTACAGCCTCCTCTGGGGAGGAGGAACCAACCCTCAGATTGTGAATCACTGGTATAGAAAAATCCATTACTGTTTTACACCTCTGACCTTCACACCCTGTCTTTTCTCCACACCCCCCCCTTATGTATTGCAGCGGTGCAGTGTGGGAACCCAGGTACCCCTGCTCATGGACGCATTTCCCGTGTGGATGGCACAACTTTCTCCCACTCCATTGTGTATTCTTGCACAGAAGGATATTTCCTCACGGGGTCGCCTACACGCCAGTGTCTGGCAAATGGGACTTGGTCTGGCACAGCTCCAAATTGTACAAGTGAGTTTCTCCTGCACAAAAACATGACAGGAGGGGAGGAGAATAGGCCACTCTGATTTGCAGTGTTTACTTTGTGCGATGAAGAAGAGTCTAATTCTTTGTGTGACGTTAGTATATTTTTAGCATACTAAGCCGGAACAGCCACTGTTCCCTCTTCATTATGTGATGCTAAACAATGAAATGAAACATGAACTGATCTTTTGTTTGTTTGTTTTTAAACGATGTTGCTCCAATTTCTTCCTAAATGAAGCGTTCTGAGTGATCAGTTGTGACACAAAAAAAATGTAAAAAAATAAATAAATAAATCCTTGAAATCTCTCTCACTGCAGTGTCTAAACTGGCAGCCTTTATTGTCTTGATCTCAGCAAATGAGTCTGTCAGTAATTAAGAACGATGCCAGTCTATATTTAATTTGCACCAGAATGACTATCAAAGAAAATTACACATTGTTCCTCTCTCTGAAAATCACCACATTCGTTTTTTCTCCCCACTATTCCTTTAGCCTATTATTGTATTACAGGAAAAGATAAATGGTATGGCCATAATTTTCAATTTTGGAGTAAAATGGGTCTCTAGAGGGATATTCACAGGAAAATAGGGGGAAGGAGAAAAAGATTGAAAATTGGATGGAATAGTAATGATCAAATGTGCAGAAATCCAGAGGAGCTCTCTTGCCTTGTTTTACCTTTACTTTAAAGCCTGCTCATCCCCAGACTTGTTCTCTTTTCTGCTCTTACTTCACATTAAAGTTTACTGGTCATCTCAGGGACAGCAACACTTAAAATGCTGGGATTGGCTCATTGTGCCTTCATTAAGGAGGCAATCATTTTCATGGTTCATGGGAAATCAATCATGTAGGGTAGCAGATCAAAGTCACAAAACAGTTCCAAGGAGAAAGACAAAAGTTTTTTTTTTCCCCCTCAAACTGTTTGATAAATGAAGTTTATGGAGCATTTTAAGGAATTAGCAAATTAGCTGAAGTGCATGAGAAGAGAGACTTGCTCAGTAAACTGAAGTAAAGCCATGAAGCACTTAATGTGATAAATGGTAAATATAGATTTTTCTGCAAGACTATTTGTTTTATAATGGCCTGTAGTTAAGATGATTTATGTCCACTGTTTTTCATATTCATCAGTTTATTTGGATAGACTGATATGAAAGATAGAACCACTAGAAAACTTCAGATTATATCTAAATTATTACATTTAGAACTTGCTGAGTATTGCATTTAATCCTGATTGGCTCTATTCTTCATATTTCAGTCCTTGGATTCTTCATAAATTCAAAAAATAAACAAGAATTAAAATAAAAGAGAATTATCACTGATCATGTTCTGTGATGGAGCTCAGAGTTTTTATATTTAGGTTAAAAAGAAAAAAAGTACAAAAAAATTCCTTTTTTTATTTTCTAACCTAAAAGAACAGGTCTGCCGTTTTGAAGTAGGCTCTCGGTAAAAGGTTATGAAAAATTATCATGTTGTTGTTGATAGCGCTTTGAACAGCCTCAGTTTGGAGAAACTGTTTAATTCTGACCAAATTGACAAGCTAACAGATAATCTGAGCGGCTGTATTTAAACAACTAATCTCCAAAATGTCACAGTTTGTGCGAACAGTAGTTTATAAACCTTTATGTCATTGTCTTTTTTTCATTACACGTTTTTTTCCACAGAATTCTATGGTTATTCACAGGCACAAATAGCAGCAGCAGGTAGCTGTAGCTGTGGCAAAGCCTGGGGAATTGCCAACAGGATTATCATCAGAATAACAAAGTAATTTAAAACTGACGTGATATAAAATTTTTACTTTAAAGTTTGCATGAACTGCTATAAAATGTTGAAGACTGACATTGTTTTTAGGCAGAAAAATCAGAATTATTAACTCATCCATATAGTCCAAACAGACTTACTTGTATTGTGAAAATGATGTTTATTTAAATGTTTATAAAACAGTGCTCACAGGAACTGTGGCAATTATTTTGAGATTGGAGTTGTTTTTAGATGGCAGCAATCCACCTTGATCCTGACCCCACTTGGGCTGGCTGTTAGCTTATCAATCCTGTCAGAATTAAACTCCATTTCTTTAAGCTAATGCTGTTCAAAGAGCTACAGTATTTGCAATAGGAAATAAACCTTCCTACAACCTTCCTACAGAACCCCATTTCAAAAGGTTTGTCCTGTTAGTTGTCTATCAATTAACCTTTTCCAGATGATCCATTTTCTCAGGAGCAAGTTGGTGTTCTGAATGGAAAATGCTGTACTGATAAAACTAGCTAAGGTTCATTTGCTGTCTTTCTACATTGTGCTGACTCGAGTTATTCACATTTTAAAATATAAAAATATGTATAAACATTTACATTTACACAGACTGATTCTTTTTTTTCTCCCTCTTTTTTCTTCCCCATCTCTCCTTTTCCACCTTCTCATGAGATGGATGTATTTGATCTCTGCTGAAAGTTTTATAAGGTGTCTTTTATTCAAGCCAGCTGCTTCTAGCTTAGAGACATATTTTTAATTTATGATGATGTGTAATTTTGATTCAGAAAAGAAATGAGCTGCAGTTTTACAGTAAAATGAGGAAAATACAAACCGATTCCTAAAAATACACTAACTGTAAGTGTACAAGTGTTGCTAAGGGTAAAGGGATTCAGTTCCTGTTTCTGACAGTTATTCTGATAAATGTTACTGACAGATGATCACCTGTCTGTGAGCAGATTTTCACTTCGATGCAAAATACAATATGTCATATTCTGAATTTTACAGAACCAAGTTTGAGGTTCACATCAGCAGTTTGTAGTTTTGAGTTATTTTTCCTGACTTCTCGTTGCACAACTAAATTTTTTCAACTTGTCAGTGTCTTCTACAAGATGTGCTTTTATATTTTTAAAAGATATACAATTAGAATGAATTGTTTTACATAGGTTTATGTATACAAACTTGCATTCATAAACCAATTAGCCTGTCGGGTGTCAAATCAGGTTGAAGCCTAGTTGTGTTTTCCTGCAACCTCAGAGAGAGAGAGACTGAAATGGCTGCAAACAGTCAGGGTTAACAATCAAGACAAAATAACATGAAGCTGCTTTCCAGAAAGATACACAGATGAAAAAAATGTGTTTATTAACACAAATGCAGTTAATGATTATAATTAAATATCTTTTGGTAATTTATTCCAAATATTTTTGTTGCTGTGTTTTATGCTTATCGGAAATCACATTTCTTACTTTTTTTTAAATTACTTTACCACATGTGTTGTAAGATGACTCAGTGAAGGAATGGTAAATGGCCTGCACTTGTATAGTGCCTTATGTAGTCCAAGGACCCCAAAGTGCTTTACATCACAGTCAGTCATCCACCCATTCATTCACCCATTCACAAACTGATGGTGGCAAACTACATTGTAGCCACAGCTGCCCTGGGGCAGACTGAGGCTGCCATTACACCAGCGCCACTGAGCCCTCTGACCACCACCAGTAGACGAGGTGAAGTGTCTTGCCCAAGGACACAACGGCTGAGACAGACGGAGCGGGGGTTTACAGGACGAACCCCTACCTCCTGAGCCACTGCAAGGAGTGTTATAGTAAAACTATAAGGATGAAAACTGTGTGAAATCGCCAACCAAACTCGCCAGTCCTCATTTTTAATAAAAGGCAGCTACTCTGAGAATTTAAAGGGATAGTTTGAATCTTTTGAATTGGATTGTGCGGAAAGGTTTTGAATAAATATCTTATGTTGTGGATAGATTTTTGAACAACTTTTATTTGAAGAAATATAGATTAGATCAGACCTGATTGACGAGCTATTAGGCAGTCTAAGTGGGGCCAAGACCAAAGTTTATCGTTGCTGTCCTAAAATGGTTATAGTCTCAAAAGTTTCAGAATGGTTTGTGCAAATGCTGTTTTACAAACTTTTACAGCATTGTTTGTTTTGCATCATGTTATTCCCACAGAAATATTGAAATTCCTGCTGGAAGTGCCCCACGCAGCACAAGAAGTGCTACAACTAGCTGCTGTTGCAGCTTCTAGTGGTTTCAAATAATGATTGGAGTTGTTTTTTAAACAACAATCCATTTTGGTCTTGGTTCCCTCTCGGACTAGCGATTTGCTTGTCAGTCAGGTCAGAATGAAACTTTTTTTCTCCAAACTGAGGTTGTCAAACGGCTATCTACAACAGGTAAAATATGACTTGTTTATCACCTCTCCTCAGAACCCACTTCAAAAAATCTTATCGATCACTTTAACAGTTTTTAATTTGGTGGGATAGTGGTATCTGATGATGCATCTTGTGATAGTGCTTAAATTCCCACTGTTGAAAGTTTAAATCAAAGTTTTCATGCAAAGAAATGTTTACATGACTAAAACCTGGGTGGGCACAGTGCCATTGAACATGCAGGTAAATGATGACCTTTCTGTCACAGAAATATGGACTGTAATTTTCAGGAAAGAAATTGAAATACTTTGTTTTTCGCACATTTGCATTTATTGGTAAACTGGGAATTATAGTAGTAATCTCATAATAATCTCTAAAACTATGCCATAGTTTTCAAGGGCTTGGTCTGAAATTGTTTCCTTCTTAGTCTAAAAACAGGGATTAAACCAAGCAACAGATATGTAGTTTCTTAACAAGTAGCTGTTACTTTCTGCATGGCTATGTAGTACTTTGTGGGAGTGGGCAAATATCCTCATGTAAGACTTGTGTGAAATGACAGCCCAAGAAAGTAGTTTACTACCCACAATGCTTGTGCAGTCAAAAGAAAATCAGATATGGCTGACAGGTTAGTTTCAGTGTGCACTGCAGGCATATTATAAATGACTATGTCTCAAGCATCAAATAATTGCCATTTGTACAGCCATTTATTCTTCTGACATGTATTACAGGACGCTGGGTGGAAAAACCTTTCTGGAGGTTTTATTATGAGATTGATCCAAGTAAACAAAAAAAAAGACACACAACAAACAGCATTACAGTACATTTCAGGCGAGCATCAAGGCTGCTGATTTTCTGCTGTTACTTGACATAAAATCAGTGTTAGTGTTAACGTGGGAAAACAAATATGTGTATTTATCAGATTCGTTATTGGCTCAAGCAAGAACACACTTTCATTCACCCAAGACTGCATTTAGGATTTATGTTTACCAAGTAAATCCTTTTTGGACACCAATTTGGTCCCACGCAGCGATAAACAAACACAAGTGTTGAAGTGGTTGGCAGCAGCTGATAATCAACAAACTGATTTACAGTAGGAGCGTTTAGCTGAGACATATGCATCAGACTGGGTTTTTACATGAAGGTGAACAAGTCAAAATAGATGTTCTAATTAGTTTGCATAAATCAGAGCGTGTGAAATTAAAACAAGGACTATGAAAAATCAAGTCAAAGACTGGCAACTGTAATTGAATCAGAGATGGCACCGGGTGAGGACCTGACAACGAAGTCGGCCAACACTCAGCCATCTGTTTATTTTGAAGAAAATGAGCCATGAGAAGGAGCCAAAAGCAGGCGTGGGAAAAAAATTATCAAAATTATTATTTCAGTTAAGTCCTCCATTTTAATTACTCAAATTTATATATATATATATTTGAATCATAGACGTAAACATACAGTGATTGTTTCTATAACAGTAACAGCAGTGCAGATGTCTCTTTCTTGTAGTTCAGACTCTGTAGGTGCAAATGTGTTGATCATTCAGGTGCTTTAAGTAAGTGCATCTACTGTTATATAAAATTGGATGCATTTAACATCATTTTATTGTTAGTAGTGCTCTGCACACTTAAAATGCAGACGGATACTCTGACATTTTGTTTTTTTAAACTAATTAACAAACATATTCTTACAGATATTTATTTGTGGCTGAAATGTCTCAGCTTTCAGCTTTGCTTTAAAAATATTAACTTCCAAAATGTAGAAACCAGTTTGGAATTACAGGTTCTTAACATGTGAGCTGTAAAAACTATAAAGTAAATGTCATTTTAAAGTTGATTTCATTACTTTGTCAAGAACCCTTTGGAGTCAAAAACTGCTAAATGTTTTGACCCCATAAACACGATGACTGGGTTTCTTATTTTAGTGATAATTTGCTTTTAATGCAGATGTTTTCTGTTGTTTATTCATCTTTCTGTTTGTCTTCTTAAGTCAGTTTTACTTTCTGCAAATAAATTTTGAGCTCTGCTGGGTTAAAATTGAGACATGGGCTATACTTCCCTTGCTTTAATAAAAAGGGCTTTTCACTTTCTTTTATTTAATTTTTTGAAGTTTCAAAATAATTCATTTGATTTAGAAAGTGCCAGTTCACAATAAGTCATCCCAGGGCACTTTTGCAAGAATTCAGCAAGTCGAAAATTATATCAAATTACAATCAATTCAATTCACCCTAAAATAGATCCAGATTTAAATCCAATCAAAGTCAATTCAATCTAATTGTAATACAGTCAAATTCAATATATTACAAACTAATAATTAGTACAAAATTGTCTATCTAAGGAAGCCAGCATTGAATCATCACTTTTATTGTGAGCAGTCACGTGGTGGCAGCTGAATGACCCCCTTTTAGTAGAAAACTTTTAACAGAACCAGAACCG
>JAOXNZ010000054.1:19862284-19878948 GCA_028566095.1 Kryptolebias brasiliensis | reverse complement strand
TCTGGGTTTCCCTGCTTAGGCTGCTGCCCCCGCGACCCGATCCCGGATAAGCGGAAGAAAATGGATGGATGGATGGATGTTTGAGGGTTATGAATAATATACTATGCATAACAGTATATTTGTTTAATGTCTTTCTGTTCTTCAGTCACTTTTATTTTTAGTCTCTTCAGCATTATGATGGCTCGAGTTAACTGTCAGACCTTTTTGTCAAGTCTGTTTACAAGACACTGATGTTAACATCGGTACCATTTACAAGCAGTAAATTACAGTAACAAAAATATATTGTGAGCCCAGCATTTTTTTCTAAAGCTGCTTCGTATGTTCTCCTGAAATCTGCATTGCATGTACAAAGTATTTTTATGTTTTAATTTAAAAAACAGTTTTTCCTGGAGTAGCCATTGCTGAGCCATGTCCCACACAGCTCACTAAGCCTCTTTTCACTTTTGTACAACAGCTAAATGATGACTTGTCAATGACAGTAAAGGCAACACTGCAGCATTTCTTACAGTATGTTGAGACAGCAGTGAATAGGTTGAATCAATTTACAGCTGCTCTTAATCACTTTTAACCATACAAGTGACAGACAGCAGGGGAGCAATTATCAGGTACTAATCATTGCTGCATAATTACCACCTATTTATTGATGATCTTTCAATCTTGAGTTTCTTGCACAAAGTTTAGCCTTTTACTGGAGTAACAATATGATCTGGTGAAGAATATATATAAGTGTAGTTACATCCTTTCAGTTTTATTTAGTTTCATTATTTATTGACTGTATATGACACAGCTGATTGACATGTGAAAGAAATTCTCTGTCAAATAGGACAATTATTCAATCAGAAATAATTAATTATGACCTGCTCTACCCATCAACTTTACAACAATAGTTTTTATTTCATTTTTTATTAGGTTCATGCTGCAGCTCATTATGTTTTATGCATTCCACATCATTCAACGTGTTTTTTGATGTAAGGTCTGGTTCTTTTCACAACCAATTACAGTGATCACCTGTGGTGAGCCAGGTATTCCAGCAAATGGACTCAGGTTTGGTGATGACGCCACCGTGGGCCAGAATGTGACGTTCATGTGCCAACCTGGGTATGTGATGGTTGGAGGAGAAAACATGATCAGCAGGACCTGTACCAACAATGGAACCTGGAGTGGAGCCATGTCAATATGCCAAGGTAAGCATCCAAAAAAACACATTGAACTCTGTATCATACTCATGCTGGAGTACAGGCAGAGGTGGAGCAATGGTGCTGTCCTTCAAACGACTACTCTGAGAAGTGGCGTTATGTCTACAAACTCCTGCTTTATCAACCAGTCAATTTTACTTTACTTTCTGTGTCTGTTTCACTTTATCCTGGTTGTATCACCATTACATTTTGATCACTTGTAGAAATGGTTAATAAAGAACAAAAACATTAATAAATAAAGTCTGTGCAAGAGGCAAAAAAAAGGACAAATCTAGTAAAGCAATCTGATATTTAGATATGATAAATTGTGAGTTATGGAAATACTTGGTTGGTAAATGTGTTAAAGACCTAAAAATAGCACTAGCTAATAAGAAACATAACTAAATGGTGCTAAAATAAACATTTATTTCATTCATGGGCTACACTATCGATAAAATGAGCCCAAAAATCAGAAAGTAAAACAATAAAACAAAAATAAAGTAAGAAATTATGAGATGAGACAGAAAGTGCAACTAAAATAAACATAGACAAAGTAAAACTGACTAAAACTCTCGTGCAGACTTTCATGCTTGAATTTGTAATTAAAAGTGGTTAAAAAACATAACTATATGCCCTACAGCTATTTGTCACACATACAAAAACATTAATGAGACATCAGTTTCTGTGCCGCTCCAGTGAAAGTAATGGTCTCAGCCTGGCTACTTCTCTAAAAACTCTTTGGCTCTGCTGCTGAAAACAGTCAACCTTGATAACCATCAGCCTCTGATATAACAACCTTGGCACACCAGCACGAAGTCACGTAAAATAAGAAGCGCATACTTACTCCTGGAGATCTGATGAGATTAGCAGGACAGGTGACAGAGGACTTCCTGTGTGGTTCAGTGGTGACACCGTTCACTTAACCCAAGTGCTGCTGAGACCACAGTCCAAACGCCTGCACGACAGAAAGGCTCTCATATTCAGAAGAATACTGTAGCTATAAATCAACACTTAAAGCAAATATACAAGTAGAGATTTTCTAAATATATCTATCTCACAGTACATAGGCCTACTGAAAATATTTACATATCTGTATGTACAATATAGGTACTTAAAAAATTACTCTTCTTCTTTATAACTTTGTGTACATTTTACTTTTAATAGAAACTCCAGCAAAGTACTTAGTTGTATGCCCATCAGTGGTACATCAGTGCATGATTTATGATCCTTGAGCATAGATTAGCATTTCTGCTGCTGACGCCAAAAAGTAAGTGTTTCAGGAAATATTACAGTGTGCAGAAACCAGTTCAGATGTACACCAGGAAATGGAAGAGCCTACCAGGCAAATGGTGGCTCTTTGTTGCTAAGGAACTGTTTCCAGGCTGCCGGGTCCGTTACTGTACAGCAGAGCAAACTGTTATTATCTTTGCCTCTTGAGAAATGGCAAGGGACAAATTAAATGTGAAGGGAAAAAAAAGAACCAGAGTTCGAGAGACTATCACGTCCACACACAAACCCAGCAACTAGTTGGAGATGTGTCTGCAGGCAAAATGCAAAATGGCTGGGAGGTATGGAAAATCAAATGCACACAAGCAGGTTTCTATAGTAGGATGAGTTGTTGGTGTAGATTCTCAGTCATCCAGCATGTGGTAAATACTAAAAGTTTCAAAACAAAGCAACTGGATTTCTATTCTGTAGTAGAAGATATTTCTCTTCCCACACAAGGAAATTTTTCAGTTCAAAACTGTGTAGGGCTGATTATTGGACAAAACCTCAGACGACTTTGTTTTTATTTTCTCTCTATCTACCATTGGTTATCGCCCACTGCTTAAAGACGAAGGCAGACAATAATGATTTGCGTGTCTGTGTGTTTCATGTGTGTCTGTTAGCAAAATATCTCATGAACAACAGCACAAATCTTAATAAAACTTGCAGAAAGTAACATTTGGCTGTACATCCACAACTGATTAACTTTTGGAGTCAGTCCAAATCAAGAATGCTGCCACAGCTAATCAACATTAGCAACACAAAAATTAATATTTGGTTTGGTACAAGCTGAGAGTCATTCACCGTATGTACTTTGAGCGTGACATCTTGTGATATCGCATATGTTATTTTTACAATTCACCAAAATGTCTACAACTCATTTCTCAACAAAAAATGTTCTTAGTTTAAACTTCTGACATGAACGACGGCAGAAGATATGCATTCCTTCAACAAATGCTAAGCTTTTATTTTATACATAATTTCATTCATCCCATAAATTGTCCTTGAAACTCTTTGGTTCTGCTTGCAGTTTTTGAGACACATGCTTCTTGCCCTCCTCAGGCTCGATACGCGATCCTGCCTGAGAGTTTCCAACATCCAGACTGACACTGATTCGCAAGCCTTCATCTGTGCGTTTCATTATTCACACAACCTGCTACATTATATGCTGAAGTAGTTTGATGAGTTGATGGTCGCCCAACTGTTACTCACATCTGTTTGATTGCTGAGAGTTGGAGAGTGAGCTTACGTGTGCACACAAGTGTAAATAAAAGTTTCTGAACCTCCCGCTGTCCGACTGACAGCTCCTGCAGCAGCTCACACACTCTGTCCTGCTCCTGCTAGTCTTTCTGAGAGCTGAACATGTGAGTTTTGACTTCCTCATCACACACGGCCGTACGATCATACAACCATATGAGTTCTTGCAGTTGTGGGCTTGTTTCTCTCTCATACATACATATTCAGAGTCCCACAGATTGTTCCACGTCCTCGTGTTTCCTCCCAGCCCTGCAGCTGCAGTCTGAGCGCTGTCAGCTCGTGTTAACCTGCACACATTAGTCAATGACCCGTAGGGTCCCTCCTGCCTCTTCTCACACTCTCAATTCTCCAGTAGCACTTATTTCTCTCACGGGGTAAATGAATAAAAGAAAAGCAGGAGAGAGAAGTTTGATTGCTAAGTGGGTCCTCTTCATTAATTTTGCTTTTTCTCTGTGTGGATTGGGTATTAAAACAGATTTTGGATATTTCAAGGTTTATTTTTCCTTGTCATGACTGTTTTCTCTCAGGCTATCTATAGCAAGCAATAGAAAATCACCCTATTAATCATCCCTCTTTTATCATCTCTCTCATCGACAGCTTTTGCAGCAAGATGTTTTAGGAAAGACTAAGTAAATATATTTTCTTTAATCTAAAACGGAGATAAATTCCTGTGAGATTATTGGCCCCTCCTTTTTTTTGCATGATTGGCTGTAAGTTGAAGCCACAGCAGTTCATGCAGGATGAGCTGTTTAAAACTGACGTGAAGCGGGGCATCTGTCATCTTGTCATAGATTTAGTTGATGTGCCTTGGGGATCTGAGCTAAGGGGAACGGTAAAGAGATAGAGAGGAAAGTAAAATGAGGGGAAGGGAAGGCAGAGAGAGACAAATGGAGGCTAGAAGAGACAAACAGGTTTTACATGCGCCGACTCTGTGCATAATTTTTACACCTAATGTTTGAACGTCAGTGGTAGTCGCGGAGTTTGTGTGTGATGTTCATGCACACACGCTGCCGATGACGCACCCAAAGCCTCGACCGGCACAGATTTCGTTTGAATCCCAGGTTTGGCATGTTCGGCTAAGAGGCACTAATACTATAAGGCTGCTTAGAACTACTTAGGAAAATGAGGCCACTCTCTGCTTTCCTTTCAGCTCTGCCTGCCACCCATGCCTGAAATAAATAAATAAATTTAAAATAAATATATATATATTTTTTTTTTCATGTTTTCAAACAATATCTAAAGCAATGCTTATGAGATTAGAAGGCCTACTCTTTTAATCAGTGTAATTTGCCTCACTTGCACACGAGTGCTCAAACGCTCACGTTTCCCCCTGATTTGATTCTTTTACACAGGCAACCTGCAGGATAACTTACCTACACAGCCTAAACAGACGCCTCTAGTTATGTAGTTCAAAGTGAAGCACATTTTTGTTCTAGGAAATCAGCGTCTTACCATGGTTAATCAAAAACTGTAGACAGTTTTTGATTAACTTCTAAAAGGAACTTTTTTTTTGTAAACTTTCTGAAACTTGTGAAAACAGACAACGATAACAGACACAATAGTAGAAAACAGATTGCGTCATCAGTGTGGTTTTTGCCTCTGAACTTTTATTCTTCCTGGCCTAAATACATTTCCAAACATAGCTTACCGGTGAAGCATATACATGCTGTGTAACTGCTGCAAAATGTCCATATGGAAATTGCTTTGGATCCGCTGCCAACCGAGAACAAAAGACAGTTCCTCCTTTGAGAGAATGTCTGAATATCCCACTGAGGTCTGTTCCATATTTATTGTTGCTTGCTGTTTAAAAACCAAACAAGAAAACCAAAAAAAAATGTGGCAAGAAAGTTGCTCATCAAACGCTTGCCTTATTTTTACATAGAATCATCAGTTTTCATATTTCAAATGTAGTAGATGGTTCAGATCTTTTGAAGTGGGGTTCTGTGGCAATATCATGAGCAATTAATGTTTCACCTGTTACAGATAGCTCTTTGAACGACCTTAGTTTGGAGAAATAGTTCAATTTTGACCAGACTGATGAACTAAGGACTAGTTTGAAAACTGCCCTGACCAATGTGGATTGCTGACATGTTTTTTAAAATATCTCTAGTCTCAAAGATTTTCTGTGTTTCATGCAAATGTTATTGTATAAACCTTTACATTGTTGTATATTTTTGCGTTAAATAGTTATTTATATAGTTATTTATTTAGGTAGAATTCTGTGGTTTTTTACAGGCGTAAATAGCAGTAGCAGCAACGTCCAGTTAGAATATCCTAATATTTCTGCCAGAATAACTGTGTAAAGCGTGTGATGTAAAGGGTTATAATAATACATTCAAATGAATTGGCGTTGTTTTAAGACAGCAGCGTATTACTTTAGTCTGAGTGGGGCTAAATCCAGTCATCAGCTTGTTGATCTTGTCAGAATTAAACTTCATGTTTCAAAACTGAGGTCATTCAGAGTTATCAGCAACAGGTAAGATATTAACTGTTCAGAACCTTTCTACAGAACCTCACTTTGAAAATATCTGAACTATCCCTTTAAGTACTTTATGCTTTCTCTCTTATCATAATAATATTGATCTGTTTTTTAAGCTACAATATGTTGGTGAAATTTTACAGCTAATCGGGTTTTGAAACTTTGCAGCTAAACTAAAAATCAAGACTTCTGCAACAAGACAAGATTGACTTCAAGTAAAGCGTCTAATAATTTAAGCCAGAGTTATTTCATTGTTGCTTTGACATTTTTATCAAAGAAAGAGAACAGCCGCTGTAAGCCTGGTTTGTGCTGATTAGTTATAGGAAGGTTTTTCTTCTCAAGGTGCCAGCTAATGTTGCTGGTATTCGAGGTCCTGCCCTGTACAGAGAGACTCATAAAGTCTGCTTTATCTTGCGGCTTCTCTATTATTTTGTCATACAAAGTGTAAGTGCTGCAAGAAAGCCAAAATCTTACCTCGAGATCTTAACATGACAGTTTAATTAACTTTATAAACTAAACATGTGATGTTGCCAGATCGTTTGAAGGCTTATAAAAAGACGCAAGTTCATTTTACTAATGTTTATTCAAGCGTTCTGAGAATGCCTAAAAAAAAGATTTGTGGAAATGAGGGGCAAAGTAACTGTTTAAAAAGAACTTCTATAATTTATTCACATCCCTAAAACCCATATCCAATCTGCATCCCCATGGGTGCATCTCCAAGTGTGTGAGAACAAACTATGAGCTTTATTATGCATTCATTTATCGCATTTGTTGAGCAGGAAGTTTAGAGCTTACACAGATGCATAATGTCCCCGTATTTCCCACGGATATCATTCAGCATACTCCAAACAGAAACACCGGAAAAATCCCTCACAGTCAAAACACAAAATGTTTCTTTATAACTAAAGGCCTAGTTTTCACTCAGACATAACCAGAGTGTGCAGAATATGGGCCTCTTCTATTGTTTTATGATATCCTTAAAACAGCACTATAATTTCATGCAAACGTAGAGAGAATCTCTGTTTTCTGTCCCATTTAATCTCCCCCTTTTTGCACATTATATCACCTTAATGTTTCCTTACCATCATCACCAATAACTTTTAGTACATTTTTGATTAAACTAAAAAAGCTAGGTTTTAATGTTATCTATGTAGACTCTTACAAACTTTGACATTAATTCAAAAGCTACAAGATTGCCTGTTATCTGTCTGCTAGCATTTTCATTTATTTTTTTGTCCAAAGTAGAAGAAAGAAAGCAGCATCTCTTAAGATTTTTATGAGCCCTACTGCTTGTGTCTTGGACTATAAAATTCGATATTTTTAAGACCTTTGACTTTATCTTTTCTATTTCAAAGACATGCCTTGATACTCAAGAGAGCAAATTCTAACAGGAGATGTTTTGACCCTTTGAAAGGGTCTCGGATAGCTGCACGCAGCGCACAAAGACCACCAAAGATATTTTTAGCAGTTCAGCTAATTGTGGTTGACTTTCTGTGTGTGTTTCTAGTTTTTACAATTCTTGTCTGATTTGGCTTCTCTATTATACGTTTGCCCAGTAAATTGATTTTCTTCTGTAATGTTGCAATTTTTACAGTTTAATGTTTTATTTTTGTATATTTGTCTTGGTCTACGTCCCAAAATGCATTTAAATCTCTTCTTGTTTTGTGTGCATAAACTGTACTCTGAGTGTAACTGTGTCCTCGCTGTCTCCACAGTGGTGACGTGTCCCACGCCGCCCTCCATACCGAACGGCCTCCTGGAGGGTTCAGTCCTGGAGTGGGGCGCCAGTGTGAGCTACAGCTGTCTGCCCGGCTATGAGCTCTCCTTCCCTGCTGTGCTTACCTGCACAGGCAACGGGACATGGAGCGGAGACCTGCCTCAGTGCTTGCGTAAGTCATTATTTTCTCCCTTAATTTATACCTTACCATCATAATAATTATGAAGATAATTACAGAAGTCTGTAGAGAAAGTCTCCATGTGTTTAGACTGAAAAGGTCTCAGTGAGAATTCTGTCTGGAAAAAGTCGCTTTTTCTTTGCAGAAGTTGTGACATGCAATTTGACTGTAATATGTAGCACTTGTATGCTATTTTACAATTTGTCTCGTGCATTCATTGCGTTAGTGTCAAGGAAAAACCCGTTTAGGTCTAATTACACGCTCGCCGTTTCAGATGATTATTTCAAGTTAATGAAATAATTGAAACTCATGAATAACAAATTAAATTCAACATCAAAAACAGAGAGGATTATGATACAAATGAAATATGACGGTCACAGATGCAGATTGGAGATTATTGGTGTTGCCCCTTGTTGCAACATCAAGGGTTTTCTTTGTTAGCTGTCAATCATACTTAAAATCCTGTTTGAATTTTATTATTTTCATTTTTTGCTTTGTTTAGTTTTTTTTTGTGCTTGTAAAAGCAGCAGCTATTTTTTAATTAAATAATGATAAAATAAAGTGTTGCAGTGAAGAAGAACATTAATTTCCTCCTGTCCATAATTAAATATAAATAAATTTCATAATTAGTGCATATAATATAATCTCTAATTTACATAAAATGAAAAGAGAATAAACGTCTCCCTCCAGAGCCAGAGTTACGGTGTTGATGAAGATGATGATCTGAGCCAAGAGTGGATTGTCTTAAACTCCGTACTCCATTAAGAGCTTCTCAGAATCATCTCTGAGGAAACTAATAAGCTCCACTATGCATGACTGCTCAAATGATATCTCATCGTCGTCTGACTCTGCCGTGCATTACTTTTGTCACAAGCAAGTGAAATATTAAGAGGTAAAGTACTTACTTGTGTTTGTTTCTCTCTGAATCTTAGTTCCACATAAAATGAAGCAAATGTCATTGAAAGTATCAAATCTAACACATAAAGTGCTGAACTCGGAGTCTGTGTGGGCCCAGTAGATTGTTTCTGATTGTTTCTCCAATCTGATAAATTTCATAGCAATTTATGTGAACCTTTGACATATGTATTGCATTGATAAACCAGGTGATTGGGAGTTAATTGGGACCTGGAGGCAGCTGACCAGTGTTTCCAGTGGAGCCCATTTAAAAACTCACTCTCTCTCTGAGAGAGGAGCTCCTCTATTTACTCCCAAATCAAACATCCTGCATGTTTCACCTTTGTTTGTTGTGCTCCAATGAGCCAGGCTATAACATACTTCTGTTGGAATAACCGCATAATAGAAAACTGACAGCAATGTAAAGGTTTTTTAATTAGTTTTTGCGTGAACTGCTCTAAAGCTTTAGAAATTAAAGTCCTTTTAGGATGGCAGCAATCCACTTTGATCTCAGCCATAACAAGACAAGCTGTTATCTCTTCAATCCGGTCAGAATTAAACTCTATTTCTCCAAACTGAGGCCATTTAAAGAGCTATCTACAACAGGTAACATTTAATTGATCATAACTTTTCCACAAAACTGTATTTCAAAAGATTTGAATGAACCCTTTAAACTGTAATTGCAGGCTGTCATTTCGTCATGACTGATGATGTTTACCTCTGTCCTAATGTGCAAAGAATTTTTGATGTATGCTTTTTAGCTCCTTGGATTAATAGTGTATACAGTAGCTACATGCACTGCATCACTTGCTGATTTAGGGCAGGAGTTTAAAGTTTGGAGAGAAATGATAAGTTTTGTAGTTTGGTAGCAGTGCTTGCTGAATAACAACAAACTAAGAAGTCTCAGGCGGTGACAGAATTTGATGCATGTTGCCGTATCCGTTTGAGCGAGCACAACCCCGTGTGGGTACTTTTGCATTCGAGATGCAGATGACAGACTGCTCGTGTTTGTTACAGTGCAGGAAGATGCACAGTCCTTTGTTCAGCCATTTGTTCCCCCACATACCCAAATGAAAGTTGTTTTAAATGTAATTCATGCAAGTCGCGTCTTTTATTACCACGGTACTCAGCTTGTGGTGACCAGATTTGTGCTTTAGTAAAACTGAATAACCAAATCCAGGTTTACACTAAGGTGCCTCTTTTCTGTGCTCTGGTCCTATGCTTCTATGATGGGTGAAACCTGTCATCTGGCCATAAAATGGATAAGCTTTCAGTTGGTAAATGTACCATGTCTAGACGCTGTCCACTGCAATTATAATGAGCAGTGACATCCCTCAACACACTACAATCATCTTTCCACATCAGCAGCCCAATAGCAACCTCCTGCAGCAGTGTAAGCAAGTAACCTTTCTCTTCCATGTTAGCATTTAGTGTCTCTGACATTTTTTGTTCTGTTTATTTATTTTTTTTACATGGTAATTAAATTTAATAGCTCCATTATTTGTGACACAGATGCAGGTTTCAGTGATTGTGCAAAATTCACACAAATTGAGTGCCACTCACAATAGATATCACTGTGATCAATAACCAACTTTCTGTAAAGAACTTGGCTCTCCTGCTGCATACTCAACGTGTGAGCGAGTCAGTGATGAATCACTTAAGTTTCACAGATGCAAACAAATGAGTGTGGAGACAGGGAACAAGAGGGGAGAAAATGCTGATCATATTTATTGTGGAAGAGATGATTTTCTATGCATTACAATGTCTGCAAAGCACTATATGCACCAGTGGCAGGTGTTGGTCTGCATAATAAAGCCATTATTAAAAGGTAAATCCTTTGCAGTAATGTCTCGTAATGACCAGTGCTTTAAAGGTGTCTTGTTGGTTTATAAATACATTTGTCATGGAGGTTTTGTAAATACATTGATATTAAAATAGCGTTCTTTGAAGGAATGGATATCGCCCACTGCCTTTCATGCCAGAGTTTTGAATTAAAATCGTCTGATGCTGAGAAGGGACGGAGTCATAGCTGTTTTGGTTCAACTTTGTAAGTTACCTCGTGTGCCACACCAAAATGAGCTCAATACCTGTCAAAGTTGATTACATTGTAGCCATTAAGTTATAGTCATTTTTGTGTTGGCTAAGGTCAGTCCTCTGTGGTGGCCATCTTGAATTGGGTTGACCCCAAAGGCTAATGATTTGTAGATGGACATTCAGTTCTTACTTTCTGAGTTTGACAGTTCTATCTAGTGGTTTATGAGATATTTTAATAACAAAGTTGACACTAAAGGTAATGGCAAAGTTTTAAAAAAGAGATCTCGTGTTGGTTAGCACTCAGAGTATGTGTTGGGAATGACTCTCATCTTATTCCACACCAGATTCTAGTTCACTAGCTATAAAACAGTTTGAGTTACAGTCATATTTGTGTTTTTAAGGTTGCTTTGCTGTGATGGCCATCTTGAATAGGGTTGACTCCAAAAGTAAGTCAGGGTTAGATGAACATCCAACAATTACTTTGTGAGAGTTTCATTAAAATAAGTCCAGTTGCACATGAGATATTTTGCTAACAAGCACAAACATTTTCGCCACTTCACCTTCAGCGGCAGGTGATAAAAAAACAACATTGAAAGTATGTTTTGTTGAGGATGTGAAATATTTCCCATTAACCAACAAGGTTATAGCTCTAACGAGATGAATAAGCAGATTCCTTTCTGGCTGTGTCACAAACGATGGCTGAAAATTAAACCTGACAAGTTTATTAAATTTTGTTTAGTGCAGAATGATTTGAAATTCACTGCCTTGCTATTTCTTCCTGTTTATGGCACACACAGTAAAGCTGCACTGCTGTATATTTCAGAAATAATGACTGCAATTCATCTTCAACTCAGCACTTTCAGTTTAAATACAGATCAGCAAAACAGTGGGAGATGCAGTGAGTCTGTAAACGCACATCTTCTTTTTCTTAAAATTTGTAATTTGCAGTCAAACGCGATTAAGATGCATGCTTATGCTCGCTGGATCCGCACAGAGGAAACTGGCTAAATTCTGTGTCTGAGAATGCTGGTTTCACGTGTCTGCAGGGATAAGTCTGTGATCCCAACTTCGAATCTGGCCTCTGCATACTGATGACTTCAAAGCATTGATAATTCATCAAGGAAGAGGAGAGGCAGTGAGAAAAAAAAAGTTTGACTTGTCTCCATCTTACTCCTCCTTTCACACACATGCATACACACACACACACACACACACACACACACACACCGGGACATTAAATATGCTGAGCTTGGTTTGGCCCAGGGCCATTTCTCTTATATATCCATAAAACACTACATTATTTTCCTGCAGCTTGAAGCTTATGACTGATGTGCATGTCACCTGTTTGGCCTGCGTTGTCAACCCTTCAAGAAATACTATCTGAATACTAAAGCTCAGAGTTCCGTTTGAAAAAGGGACGAGTCATTTTCAGATCTGGACAGATATTTGCATATTTATCTGTTGTCACATCAAACGTGGTCAGGCTTGGGGCTTGGAACACGAGTCTTTTTTGGAGAAGACCAACAGTTTAGATAACTGTTTTTTTTTGGTTTCTTTTTTTTTTTTTTACTCTAGTAGAGCTCTGAATATGAGGAGCTGTTTCTGAAATAGCTTTTTTTTGTAATGATGGCATTTTTTAATCATTCTAATCTCCTTACTTACCAGATATCTATTATGTCAGAGATTGGCTAAGGGAACACCCTGTTAGTTCATGACTTGTAGGAGGAGAGCAAGCAAGAACTTATCTCTGTCAGCAGACCTCCACGCAGCAGCACATGTCAGGTCTGGAGAAGCAGCTGCCTCATTATTGGCTTGATCCCGCAGTGTTAGCTGTGTGACTGAATGCTGTGACTCTCACCCTCCCCTCTGCTCTCTCACACACGCACTCTCACACACAGCGAGCATTTCTGAACAACAAGCAGCTTTAACTGATCACTCTGGTCATAGGGGATTGATGGATGGATAAAGCAGGGAAAGATGGATAGAAAGTTGTATTGGGAGGCTGGAAGATGGCTTACTTGTCTCACCATCAAACCCATTCAGCCTAAATTATTCCGGTCAGTTTGATTAGATGTCTATAAAGCAATAAATTGAAGGAGCAGCAGAGAAAATCCATCAGGCCACATCTGCTGAGGCTGAGGCTGAGGCTGAGGCTGGACTCCCATTAAAAAAAGTAATGTCATACAAGAGGCTTAGAGAGCCACAGTGGCAGTGAATGGTTCCGGTTGAGTTAACCCTTAGGCCCCGTCAGTGGAATTAATATTTCACTTGCTAATTATTCCGATCTAAAATTGAGAGCCATGACCTCCCTCGCTCCCTCTTTACTGCCAAGATGAATATTCACGTGCCTGCTATAACTACTCACTAGCAAGGTTCATTGCTAGAAACAAAAAAAAATATTAGATGGAGCAATTCATCCCGAGACAAGGATGTCAGTGTATCAGCCCACATAATTAAAAAAATATGCATAGGACTTTCTTCGACATGTGTAATGGCAGTGCAATTTGAATAATCTGGTCTTTGAAGATTTTCCAAATCACATACAGAGAGAATCATTGTTACAGTCAAATAAATCAGACATGGTAAAAAGTCTATCATAGACAGCAAAGAGGCAGTTAAAATTATTGTAAGCAGTCGTGGTCTGATCATGATGCACGGGTACAGCAGAAGCCCACACAGCCTATTATTTCTGAATTAAGCTGTCTCTATTCAGTCGACTATCTGCAGCTTCCTTATGGGTGATGAAGTGAAAAAGACAAATGCTGAATTTAAAAAAAAAAATGAGGCAAATTAACAGGGCTTGAGTATTGATACAGAGAAAATGCTTCAACATCTGTTGTTGACCCTTAGCTTCTTCTTTCTACTTAATTGCTTTTTTTTTTTGACCTTTGCAGCCAAGTTCTGTGGAGATCCTGGTGTGCCTGCCAGAGGACGGAGAGAAGGACGTAGTTTCATCTTTAAATCCGACGTTACTTTTACCTGCAGCACCCCCTACATGCTGGTGGGATCAGCAACACGCATGTGCCAGGACGATGGCACTTGGAGCGGGTCTCAGCCTCGATGCATAGGTATTCTGTTACTGTGTTATTTAGCATAACAACTTTTTTTTGTTTGTTTTTTTTGTTAAGTCATGTTGTTTGGGGCAAAGCACTTTTGATTTTTTATTCATTTTTCTTATTTTTTACTTAAAACCTTTAACTCACAAGATTTAATATTTATTTCACAAGAATGTCTCAGTTAAGATGGGCATTAGCTCAATCAGCTGTTATCAGCAACTAAACATTGATCAGCTGTGACACTTTGACCACTGGCAGGGAAAGTGATACTACTGATTCTGAGGTACTTCCCTAATCTTCAAACTCCCAAGATACTGATCTGATGGGACCTGATGCAAACCCAACCAGTCACTCTTGTACTTTCTTGTACAAGACACCCCAGCACAACCACAGATTTATTTCCCCCCCATATTCTTGCTAAAGTCAGAACTGTCTTAGCAGAATGTCATAATGTTTTGGCAGAGCAGTGTATGCTTGCACCTATATCTATACTTATGGTACAGTTTTTAGTCCTGAGGAAATGTTTTAGCAGCTTTAGATACATGTAGGAAAAAAGTTCAGAGCCAAAAAATTGAAAGTGAAAGGATCCTGCTCACATTAGCATGCCTCTTCAGTAACTGTCTGCTGCTGAACAGTACTCATGAAAGATATAGCTTTAAGATTATCTGTGATTTTCTTTCTTTAATGTTCTCATTTTTACTCACCTGAAATCCTAATTGCTACAATGGTTTCTTGTTCCAGAGCCCACGAGAACCACATGTGAGAATCCAGGAACACCTGAGCACGGATTCATGAATTACACCACAGGCTTCAAGGTACAACGAACAAGAGATTAATTTTAGCAAAGATGTCTTTATGCACTTCATTTTTTAGATGAATTCATGCAAAACTGTATTTTAATTGGTATCAGAAAACTCAGTCACTGTTGGGGATGCTTTGATCTGAACACATAGTGAGTTGGCCGCGTCTCTACTGCTTGAGTTTAAGCCATCTCAGGGCTGCGGTGGTGGCAGTTCAATTTGTCGACCCTCCCACATGTCAAAGCATCTTTCGGCGGGACACTAAACTCCTAGTGGCTTTCGATGTCTGGCAAGCAGCTTGCTTCACAACTCTGCCAACGTTTGTGTGTGGCTATGTGAACGAGAAACATTAGCCATAAAGGTGGATTTTCACTGGTCAGCTGAGCCAAATCAGATAAGACTGTAAAAGATTTTGTCTTAATTTTATAGTAAGGTGCAGGATTTTGTTCTGAAGTGTCAATGATGTTAAAGTGCAAATCTCAGGAACATTTATAGGCTTTTTAAAGATTTCTGTATTTGCTAGACTCTGTTTGTAAGCTGTAACAGAAATATACCAATGTGTACTCATCAAGCTAAATATATCATGTTCGTTGAAATATATTGACTTTTTTTTCCTAAAAAGCAGGAGTTGGATGAGTATGAAAGCTCTGCTGGGTTTACTTTATGTAACCCTCTTTCAAAGGGGAGTTTTCCAATGGATATTTTTTTTTAGTACAGTCAGTTTCTTCTTTTGATAGATGTTATCTGTGTGTAATGAAACTTTGCATTTCTGTAGTTTTGTGCTGTGGTTTTATGCAAAATCAAGTAATGCAAAAAAGTGTCAAACAATTCACACCATAGCACCTGGTGTGCTCAGTAGTTTCCTCAAGCGTTTTCTTTCAGCCAGTGTCATTCTTTTGTGTCATAAATTAGGTGCAATATCTTCACATTTGCCAAATCTCTAGTGGTGTTGGGTCATTAGTTTGTTAGCCAATCAACACTAACACAGAGCCAAGCACTGAAGGAGCAGGAGCTGTATGATTGAAGTGGATTTAAAACTCTCATCCTGGAGAAGAAACTCAAAAAAAGCATCAGACTTAAAATAAATCACAAATTTAATGTGGTGTGGTTCACTGAGAAGAAGTTAATGATTAGCATGCTAAACAAAGCTTCTTCGGTTTTCCATGTCTGCTTTGAGGGAAGATGGCAGTGCTATTCTAAACTGAAACATCTTTCCAAGAAGATTATGAACATGGGATCAGCGGTCGGGATGGATCAGAACAACTCTGTGAACCTGGGCTTGGAAATGATGCATTTACAGAGACTGTAAGCTGCTAAATATCATAGCACCTGGGATAACTTCAGAGTCAGACAGGAACTTTTCCACTTTAAAGGAGAGTAAACCTTTTCTTGGAATACCACTCATTGATTGATTGATTTGACTGCATGATTTTAATGACAA
This sequence comes from Kryptolebias brasiliensis, assembly GCA_028566095.1. NCBI lineage: Eukaryota > Metazoa > Chordata > Actinopteri > Cyprinodontiformes > Rivulidae > Kryptolebias > Kryptolebias brasiliensis. The sequence goes on along the minus strand of JAOXNZ010000054.1, from coordinate 19,862,651 downwards.
GTGAAATATATTTTTTGGCGAGTTTAAGTATTTATTTTTGTATCTGTGTGAACTGTACATGGTTTGTTACCCATGGTAACAAGTGGGTTTGATTCAATTCATGTTTTTTTAATATGGAGCTAGTTTACAACAAGTCATCTCAGGGCACTGTTCAAAACCATTTTGAATGTTTGACATGACAAAGGTACAAGGTGACCCAGAGCTGAACTCATCAGTTGTAATCCAGGTCTCAAGAAACTGTTGAGGGTTACATAGTTTTTGTTGGGATTTTTTTTTTTTTTTTAGCTGTTTGATTTTTTTTTTTGTCATATGTACAGTAAATATGTAATGCTGACATTATTGTGTTCTAAAGGGTTTGTTTTGTTTT
>JAOXNZ010000054.1:19798326-19816336 GCA_028566095.1 Kryptolebias brasiliensis | reverse complement strand
TTTAACACTGAAGAGTGAAAGATGTTAATCAGCTGCTCCCGGTTGTGGAAAAAAGCCATCTTGTTGTTATGGTTACACATCATATCAAATGTCCAAAAGTAAAACGGTTTCAGTAAAAGTCCTTCCAGCTGCACAGCATCTGATACCAGAGGAAATAATCAGCCAAAAAAAAGTGATTTACATCAAGAAGAAAAGAGGAATAAAGTTTTCAAAAGCAGACTCTCAGAATGAAAGGAACAGAGCTGCTCTGTTAACATGCAGCCATCTTGAACGGCACAATTCTAGAATTATAAGGAAAGTCAACCTAAACTTGATGATTCAGCTGCTCTTTTCTGTTGGGATCATCTGTGCTTTTCTTTACAGGTGAGGCACCAAACACACACAGGGTTTCTCTATGTATGTGGGAAACCTTTTCCACCTGAAGTGTGGCCTGCCACTCTGTAGAAGTACCCCTCATAAAGCTGTAGTGTTACAGCTGTCAACGTGCAGATTTGAGCATAGAACCATCATGGATCCTGGAGTAATACACAGCAGTACAATAAAACGAGCACTGGGTTTTTATCTTGCAGTAGTAGTTTGAAACCTCTGTCAGTTTTGCATAATAGATGCAGCAGAAGGCTGCTACAGTTTTTTTAATATATATATAAAACACTGTTCAGCTCCCGTGTGTGCAATGCTCTGTCCTCTATTAAAATTTAATAAAATTATTCTGCTGCCTCTATCAAATAAATGGTGCTTCTATTAACACCCCTCCCTCCCCTCCGCCTTTCTGTATCTTCATTTTTCTTATCAAATAACAGGCACACGCTCTGAATCTGGGTTGTGGAAAACTACTGGTTTTCCTTCTCTATGATGTAAGTAAAAAAAAAAAAAAGTTCAATTGTTTTATCTACTTTAGCGTTAAAAATGTCCTGTTTTGTGAGGTATGTAAATGGAAGCGTTGCAGCTTTCCGTGTAGTCCAGAAAGCTGCCTTTTACACACTGAACACAACGCTTTTATTCAGATTATAGCGGTTTTATTTTCTTTTTTTTTTACGATCCTGATTCTATCCGCTGTTTAACAGGTCAGTGGTGCTGGTGCTCATTGTGGCCTTGTCCTGCTGTGATAACGTCTGTCGTCAAGTACCCCTCAATTTTATAGCCCTGGGTCTGTTTGTGAGTAGAAGCGGTGCCAGCCAGGCATCAAATTAAACCGCCGCCACACCTGCTCTGCTTCTCTGTTGTTTCTGGTCCTGTATTTACCTTCCCTTCATCGCCTCTCCTCTCCTCTCCTCTCCTCCCCCTCAGACTCTTGTGGAGGGCCTGACGCTTGGATCGGTGGTAGTGTGAGCGTTCGTTTCCAAGGATGAGTTCCACCTGACGCCGACTCATTTGCACAATAATAATCCAATTCGATCCATATCTGATGGCGCCCTCGATGCCAGCCCAGAAGCCATCAAACCAGATAACGAGTTATTACTGTCGTTTTAGCTAATTAAAGCGGAAATGGAATCAGGTTCTCTGGGGTTTTTGTTTTTTTTTTTGGCTGAGGATAAATGCGAAGCAAATACTTTCAAACCAATTTTTCTGGACCAGAACTCGTGTAAACATGAATCACCTTCTTTTTTTTTCCATCTGTGAAAGATCTCTTTTTCAGCAACATGTCAGTCTGCCAGAGATCTTAGGGTGGACTATCACTAACACGTTTAAATCCTGCTAAAACTGTAAAAAAAAAAATGGTTTGCAGTTATTATGGAATCTCCATCTTATGGGGTTTCTCTCGTTGCTCTTATTAGGAAACATACCTTTAATTTAATGGATAACAAGTGATGCAGGTTTGTATCTCATGTTAGGTGGTTCTTACAGTGTGTATTACACATCTGTTTAACATTTCTGTCTGCAGGTACTTTGATGTGGAAGCAGTTCTGTGGGCGATGGAAACAGCGCTCGTTTCCTTCGGCACGAGTCTGTTTGCTATGCAGTCAAAAGGTAAGATCAGTGACACACTCTGAGCTGCTGTTTGCAGCGCTGCCAAAAGTGAAATTTCATAAACCGCAGCGACTTGTCGGCCTGCGGTGAGTATCTGTGTGCTGAGATGCGTTTCCTTTCGGAGTCATCGGGAACGTGTTAATACGAGCTGTTGGCCAGGTTTTCTCATGCGGCACCGGCAGGAGGGTTTAAAACTGTGATGGGATTGCTGTGGAGGCAAAACTACGATTATTGCTGAAATCAGTGTTTATGTCAGTCAAATTAATTCCTCACGTCCACCAGTGCAACAGAGGTAAACTCCTCTAAGCTGAGGATTTTACTGTAGGTCCTGACTTCAGAAATGGCCATGAGGCCTGGTTTTAAGCAGTTACTTCTCTCGCTTTTTTTTCTCTCTATCTCTCCCTCTTTATCATAAACTGCTAAATAAAGCAAACAACATCAATTTGCTTTGGAAAAAGACTCATCACGAGATCACGCTTGTTCAGCAAGTCATATTTTAATGTTGAAAAGGTCAGTTCTAAAAATTAAATCTCTAAACATCATTAGGCAAATTCTAGATAAATTACAGGGTGATTGCACTGATAAAAACAAATCTGTTTGTTTTTGATACCTTCTATACACACCATCTTGTCAGGACCCTCTGCTCCTTTTGGGGACCAAAGCTTAGTCCTCATATGTTCAAAGACATTTTTGGGGGTTAGATTTCGGGCTAAGGTGTATCTGTGTGTGTTTGTGCTTGGATTGTGTTACCATTTTAGGACCTTTTCCAGTGTGATCACCTACCCTGTCAGGACCAGTAGGTTTTATGAGGACCAAAGCCTGGTCTGAATAATGTGGACCATGGTTTTGGGTTAGGGTTTAAGGCTAAGGCGTGTATTGAGTTTCTATTAGGGTAGTGTCTCACAGCCACGGTAGGAGTAGGAGGTTTTAAACACCATTCACAAAGGAGCCTCCAGAATGTCAATGGTTCTCAAGTCGCTTGAATTTTGTAAAGAGCTGCAAATGGCTCACTCCTGATGAGACAAAGAAAAGTGTGTGTCTGCCCCACAAGTTTAGTCAGGTTAACATTATATATTTTTTAAACTGATATAAACTTGACTCCGTCTGTGTGACTGTGTGCGTTCATAATTTGTTAGCATGATTTTTGACTAAAATGCTGAAATATCACTTTAGTTGAAACCCTCGCTCGTGTTGTATTTGCTGAAGCTGCAGCAGAGTCAGTGTGAGGAATGTCAGTCAAGTGTTCATAAGCTCAGCTGCTGTGTGGTCAGGTCCTTCAGGTTGCCATGGTGATCCCACCTGCATTAGTCTCTCCAGGTGAGACCCAGAAGTCACTCAGATCTGCTTCTTTGATTCTTCTCAAAAAGGGGTTTTCTCAGTTCGTGTTGCGTTTGGAAGGGTCAGAGGTTATGATGGAGCGCATGATCTTCTCAGGCTTCCTGCGCTAAAAGTTCAAGTGTGTTACTTTTTTATGATGTAGTGAAGAATGTAATGTTGAAAAGAAGTTGAAGGAATCATGGATTTAAAAAAATGGGGAAAAGGAGTTAGAAAATGGACTTAGGTATGCATCAACATATATGGGACTGTTGACAAAACAAGCACGAAAAAAAAACATTTTTTTGGATATTAGTTTTTAGTTTGTTTAATATGTGCTACACTTCACTTAGTGGGGGAAAGTCTGATTGCAACTGGAACGAGGTTATAGTGTTTAATTATGTGCAGTCAGTGTTAACAAATGCACCTTTTTTAAAAAAACAAAACAACAGTACATTGATAGCTCGCTTCAATTATTGCCTTGTTTTAAAAACAAAAGTAATTACACTCTCGAGAAAAAAAATGTAATTAGTCCTTTTTTAATAGCCTTTAGATGCAGTTTGGTAATTCACAAATTTTGTCACTTTTTTTTTTTGAAGAAGCTGGATTATGTAAAAGAAAACAGGTGGGTCTAATAAATCCATCCTGAGATGATTTCTGATCTTAAATGTCTGCCTGTCATTAAACCACAGGATACAGTTAAAGAATCCAGGGTTAATAAAGTGAAGAACTTCACTGTGCTGTTGAGCGGACCACTCTGCTTGTAGTATATCAGCTGAGGGAGTTAATTTTCCCCTTCTTGTTCATCTTGCAGTTTTTGAACACCTCTTGCTCTGCAGCTCCCACTAAGTGCAGCGCCTTTTGATCTCTGTCACTGTGATATAAATGTCAAACAGACCACCCTGCATGTTCAGCTCATAGCTCCTCAGGTGATCAGTGTTATAGTGCCATCTTTTTCCTGTCACTCTGAAAAGGGCATGCAGGCCAAAAGGCCACGTCCCCTCCCCCGCGCCTCTGCCGCCACGTGTTGATTAATTACCGAGGACAATTATATCCAGAGACGTGTGAGGATGTTCTTTTGTGTGGAAATCTAATACATCTCTGTCATGTCATTATCCGCAGAGCCACACAGCTCAGCTGCAGATGGCCTTGAGCGGAATGAGAGATGTTCTGTGCTCAGGTTTTTTTTTTTTTTTGTTTTAGTGGTTCATCACAGTGTCTCTGTCCCCCCCCCCCCCCAACACCAGTGGGACTTCACGCTTGGAGCTGGGCTCTTGTGGGCGTTAACCTGCTCCTTCATTTCCTTCGCACCGCTGTGTGCAGTCATCCGATCGCAGGTAAATCAAGTGGATGTTGTGTTCACGCGTGTTAGCAGTGAGAACAGGCTTGAAATGAATTACATTCAGAAGCAGAGAGTAAGTACAGCCTTGTAGGTTTTATCCCCTGAGCGTGCTGCCGCTGACCTGTGAGCTGAGCTGACTATAAAGAAGGGCGCGTGCATTCTTAAACCTCCCAGGAGCAACACTGATGTCAGACTGATGCATTTCAATTTACAATGCTCTTTACTGTGTGTTGTTAGTGTTTTGGTCTCAGCAGCCAGCAGGTATTTACACAAACTGGCATTGATCTAAAAGAGTTGTCTTTTTTTGCACAAGACTAATGAAGTGGAACTGGAAATAAGGAGTGTTATCTTAAAATATATCGTGTCCACTCCTTATCAGCCTTCAGCCTTACATTTACTACACAGCACACCTAGGAAAAGAGATAAGTGTGCTCATTTTTTCCACGTTGTAAGGTAAAATGATGAGATGTCGTCTGTACACAGCATCATTCAGTGAACAGAATATATTTTTCACTCTATCTTATAGATTATTTTTTGTGGTTGAGTGCTTTTGATGATTTTGTGTCCTATTCTTTTGTGGCATCTTTTACATCTTTTATGCCTTCCTGGGAACCCTGTTGTTTTCCTCAGTAAGTGGGTTCAAGTCTCGTGACAGTAAATGGATGTCTGTATAACACAACGCATTAAAATCAAACACAAATGACCTTTGAGAAAGAAAGAAACCCACATCAAAGACGGCTTAATGTCAGCTGAATGAACACGCTTTGATCCCAGGGCCATGCAGCCTGCCACCAGTGTTTGTCACAGTCTTTAGTGTAACTCTGATGTCCTCGTGCCCTTTAATTTCAATTATGCACCCCGTAACAGCAGTGGGCTTCATTTTCACAGCCACCTCTCTTAAGTGATTTTGGCATTAACAGCAAATGTTGTGACCCATCCCGTCAGCCGGTGGAACAAACTGCAGCAGCATGTCACAACTTATTTTCACCCACACAACTCTTGACTACCAAATTATTTATAAGCTGTTGTTTATATGCACAGCCACATCTCTTAAAAAAGTAGACCCATTCCTGTAATTGCCTCTGTCTCTTTTATCGTGCAAACACGCTGTCTTCAGATGTCAGTGTTGTCACAGCTTCTCGCCCGTCTCTCTGCAGTACCTGGTGTTTGATACTCTGCTAATCCTGGGTGGGAAACACAGGAAGTATGAAATCTCTCCCGAGGAGTACGTGTTTGCTACTCTCAGCCTGCGACTGGGCATCGTCAACTCGTTCCTCTTCATCCTGTAGTGCGTGAATGTCTGCCGCTAACCCTGAACCTCCACCGGCCTTTTGATTAATCACTTCCTGCGCATTAAAAAGAATCATGTTATTGAGTTTAAAATGTTCATATTGAATAATGATTGGCAACTCTTAGTTCCCCAGAGAGCCGTTATGCACTCACTGAAAAAAAAAAAAGAAAAAACAGAGTTGAGCCCCCTCGCATAGTGGAAATGAGATGAAACCGCACGTGTTGAAAGGTCGCTGTGTTTCTGCATCGATCACAAAATCCCATGTCAGTAAGTCGTGGCAGCCCTTTGGGCCGGGAAACAAAAGACAATTGTGTACAAAATGGAGTCATGCAGCTCTTGTATCCTCTTCAGTGGCAAATTGGCCCCCAGCTGTTGGAACAGTCCCTGTGACCCCATCAACTGCTGTCGAGTGCTGGTACTGCTGTCTAATGCATCTACAAAACGTCTGCTAACACTAATGCTCCACCCATGCCCTCTGGAGCCTGATATAGATGTGCCACTTCCTTGAGACCAAACATTTTCTAATTAAAGTCTGAATCTTTTACCAGGTGAGACGCCACGACTCAAAAATGACACGAGCACACAGCAAGTAAAACTCAACACGTTGTTTATTGGCATCACACAACAAACGTCTTTTTTTCATATAAAGAGGGAATGTATCAAGTATAGACTATGAAAGTGCAAATAGCATTTCAAGAATTAGTTGCTTTACAATAGAAAATCTTAATGAGTTACAAAAAGTTTTCTTTTTTTTTTTTTAAATAAGTCACCTAGACATTAAAGGTGAAATACAAATAAAGTAGAAATCTTCTGTCTTGTAGCCACTTTAAGCTCAGCATCCTGTTGGACCTCCTCTGATGAACACACTGATCCCGTCTCCATATGGCACTCAGGTCTGTTGTCAAAGCAGTAACTGATCTTCGAGTTAATGTAAAAAGCTCTTTTACTTAATTCAGACATCATTCTGTCCAAACCCAGAATCAAATGATCACTGTGTTTCACATCATCTGACTTATTCATTACTACAAGAGTGTTTGTTAAAACCTACTTTATATTGCAACTTTCCTCAATTTTAGTGGCTTTGTCTTCAGACACACAAAGCAAACATACTATATCAACTCCTACAGTGATTTTTTTTTTTTCACAGGAACACCATTTGTTTAGAAATGTAGAGCAGAAACAGAAAAAAAAAAAAAACCCTTTCTTTAGAAAATTTCAAAGTTATGACACTGAGCGTTAAAACCAAACCATTTTCTGTCCTTTAGCGTGATGGTACTAGAACCAATGAAAGGTTTCGTGCTACAAAGATTTAGATGAAATCAAGACCTTGTTTCTGCCCACTATAAACATTAGATGAGAGGAATCGCTTTAAGGTAACAGGTAGTTTTGTTCCTGTGTAAATAGCACTCGGAAATATCTGAAAAAAAACAAACAATTTGATTTATGAAGACCGACACATGAAGGCACTGAATGTTCAGCTCTAGTAGAGAACCGCTTCAAAACAACCATGGACTCCACATGTACACATTCATGAATGCTCCATACACTGTTGTGAAGTCGGGGGCATCTAAAGAGATCTACCAAAGCTTTGTTTTGTTTTTTTTACACCTAAACAGAACTTTGAGCTGGAATAATTAATACATCAAAGTCTGGAGGTGACTGCCTGGTGATCTTATCGACTGGCCTTCCCTGCAGTACAAAAACAAGACTTCTCCTGTCTGTCACTTTTTACCACAAACATTACTTTGAATTGAGTCGTAGCTCTTAAAGTGAGCTGGATCACCCTGCGCAGCCCCTCCAGGCCTGTCAGCGTTTGCTGTTTTTGAAGCTCTGAGGACCCTTCCTATTCAAACTGAGGCTTTGAGATGAGTAACCATTCTCAAGTCCATTTTTAAATCTTTTTGAGCCGGCCACATGCTTTTCAGTTCAACAATAATCCTTTTTCTTTTTTCTAACGTGGAAGTTTCACATAAGAAAGTACACAACCATGGTGGTCTTATTTTATGCAATTTCCCACAGCACACAATGACTTTGAGCAAGTGAATTTTGAAAAATATCAGAGCCACAATCTTGAATAAAATATGGCTCGAGGAGTTCACATTTAGGTTTGCTGAGATTGTGATAAACAGGCACAATTTGCTTTAAAGAATCCACTTGGTGATTGCAAACTGTGCTTTTTGTTAGTCAGTGTTTGGCACCTATAAATCAGGCAGATATGATCGGACTGAGAACGGACTCAGTCTGTAGAAACTGTTTAAATACTGGAGCAAAATGTTCATCTGCTCACCTGATGCAGAATGATACAGTAGGCTTTACAACAGTGGGGGGGGGGGGATCACAAGTAGCTAAAAGTCCTACATATTTAACTTCTGCTAAACTTGATTCTAGAAAAGGCTACTTATCTTTATCAGTACAACCTTCATTACAGGAGCCACCTCCCAGAAAACGGTAACTGTGATCTTATTAGTGCTTTGATTGCAGGAGATAAGCATACTTACAGTAGCAAAAGAAAAAAAGGAAGTGATGTGATTGCACTAAAACTAAAGAATCGAAATCCTTCTTCCCACCTTTAACAGCTGGGTGTGACTGTCTTCATTCTGACTACATTCCACTTGAATCACTTTCTTCAACTCTGTAGTGGTTTTATGCCTCCAGTCTCAGGTGAGCAGATCATACCAAGTGCACGTGTTCCTCCCACTCTGAGGAGCTGGTGCTGGGCAGCTGGTCGGACCGATAGTCACATTGTGGAGTGTCGACGTGGCAGGTCTTCGAGCCCAGGCCTTCGGCAAGCTCTCCACTCGAGTCAAGGGCTGCCATGTAAGGCAGTGGCATGGCGTCCACCCCCACCAGATCCAACTGAGTGGGCCTCTCAGCCACGGTACACTCCTTCTCCTCCACGTCACTCGGCCTCTGAGAGCAGAAACCCACATCTGCTGCCGTTTCCTGAGGTTTCCTGTCGTCATCTTGTAGGTATTCTTCTCTGCCTGTTAGGTCCGGACTCATGTTTGAGTCCGTGTCAGAGGATGTCGGCGGGACTAGGGTGATACCTTGAGGGTTCATGTCGTGAAACCAAGCCATGATGTTGCCAAGCAGGTTGGCGTTTGTTGGTAATGCAGTCGACGAAGACGGGTCGTGGCTGACGCACGTGGTTGAGTCTGTTGTATCTGTGGAAGATGAGAAGAGGCCCGTGGACGAGTTTCTGCCTCCTGGTATGGACACCCGGACATCTCTGTGCTGCACAGAGATGGACCTGCCTGCGGCTGCAGAGTACTGGCTGCTGATGGTGCCAAGTCTTGCCAAGTTATCTCCGAGCTCCAGCAGTTCTGAGCTGCTGAAAGAAGCTCTGGGGGGGATTTCAACACCTGGAGCACTCTGCTCAAACCTAGAAGGCAAGGAGGTGCCAATTGCACCGAGTGAAGCTTCGTTGGCAAGAACATCCTGGTTGGACCCGCTCCCTGACATTCTGGAGTCTTGGAGTGACAGCTGAATAGCCAGTAAAATGTTGGGGTCGTCCTCATCCAGGGAATCGAGACCCTGAAGGAGAAATGGGGTAAAAAGTGTCAACGACACAAGCTGAACTGTTGTTAGCTACATATAGAGCACACACCTGCTGGTAATACTGATATAAATATAACTGTATTAGTTATTATTCAATAAATATACATAATTTATTTTGCAGTATAAAAATCAACTTTACAAGTCAAGCCATAATTGTACACTTCTCTAAAAACAGAACAAAACCTACAATCCTCAAAAGCTCCAGGATTTTCTTAAAGCTGTTTTTGATTTAAATTTTTGGTTTCTGTGTATCATCTATGATAAAAAATAAGCACTATATACACATCATTACCACCGAAAGTCTACCACATAATTTGTAATAAATGAGAGAAAGCAGCAGTCCAGTTTTGTTGCCAACAATTACAAGTTGCTTGTTTACATTTGAACATAGACAAAGACACCTCAGATAGTCTCGCCACACCACAGATAGAGTCAGTAAAATAACCTCTGGATCTAAACAGAGTCAGAGGGAGGACGATGGAATCAGAGACACCAGGTGGAAAGAGGAAAGGTAAAGTTCTTCTCTCTTCTTATGAAAAGAAACGGCGTCTAAAAGCTGTGAGGATGAGAGTCGACAGAAGTAGAGTCATTTTTGTTGAGGAAATCCAGCGGTGGAGAGTGTTAAAGCTAAAGTTGGGGATAAAATCAGATGCTAATGAGCTGAGCTGAGATATTCTGAACCACTGATCACTGAATTTAGTGAGGAGCCGAGGAATATTTGCTGTTTTATAACGCAATTTTTACAAACCCCTAACAATCATTTAATGATATAGAAATTGTTAAAAGCATAAAAATTCAAATCAAAACACTGAAAAAAATCACATATTTTGACAGCTAATATGGCTTTAAATCAAGGGAATTTAACTATTTTGTAGAAATGGCACAGTGATCTATAATACCCAACTCAGTGTAAAATTGAGTTAATTCAACTTAAAGGTTTTAAAAAGCTGAAAGCCTTGAGCTTAGATAAACATAACGGAGAACTCACCATCAAAGGACCTTGTCTGCGTCCACCTCCAGAATCCTGTGTGTCTTTTGTGGGAAAGATGGAACGAAAGAACACAAATAAATATACCAGAGTCAAAATTACCGTCATTAAACTGACTCTACTGTCGCAATTCAATAGCAATTTAATCCACTGCTAATTACCACCTGTGGTAAAATTATTCTCAGTTTGCCGCACACCGCCACAGCCACCTGGCAGACTGTGGACCTTCAGAATTTACCCAGAAAATGTACTCATTTAGTGTATTTAACTAAAATGAATAAATGATTCTTGGCAAAGCGGAGCCTCTTTACTGGCTTCTAAACTACACGTCAGCTCTCCACACAGCCAGAATGAATGAAGTGGGCACTGATTGATTAGAAGTACAGGCTTCTGAAAAAAGCTGGTGTCATTTTTCTGAGTCTGAGACTTCATTATGATGCCATACAAAGTTATCTAAAAGATAAATGGTCTGTATAAATGTAGTTTACAGATTTATGTTGGGTTTTTTTTTTTTTACATAGATGCCATGAGGGAAGATGTGATTAGTCCTAAATTCTTTCTGTAACATGATAAGGACCTACAGCTACAGTACAGAAGCCTCATCAATCACAATGTTAACAAAAAGGCCTTCAGCTGGTTGCATAAACTAAAGTCCACATGACAACTATGGTAAAGTTCCCAAACTGTTTTTTTTTAACATTCAACATAAACCACTGCAGTACCTAAAGCAGCGTCGCTGAGATCATCGGGGTCGGGTGTGTTGCTGTGGATGCTGGACATGTCGCCTCGCCGGCGCTGCCGATGTCTCCGTCTGTACTGGAACTCAGCGTACTCCTTCAAACACAAGCAGAGGTGTGCATTATCTTTCTGCTTTATTTCAGTTTTTGCTCCAATCATGTAGTATAATGACGCTTCCAATTCAACCTACAAACCTGGCAACATTTTGACAAGATGTTCATTAAAACAACTTGTAACTCGTGTGTTTCAGGAAAGCTTTTCCCCAAAAGATGAAGCTGTTCCTCTCCAGAACAAACCCTGAGTTTCAAGATTCTTGTCTTGGACCACAGGCTTACTGGAACACGAGGATTTAGAAGAACACATTTGGAAAATGCTACTTGTGCACACTCAACTAATCTCAAAAGCGAGGGTAATAGCTTGTTGAATCTTTGAGTGATTCAAATGTAAAGTAAATGTGTTCCTTTCTTACTGGCAGAACACGTCTCCAAATGAATAAATGCAGGGGGTAAATGGTGCGTTTATATAGCACCATTTTATTCTCAGGTAGGTTCTACAAGCACTTCAAGAGATTCTCTTTTATTCACAAACAAATAAAAGGCAAAGCTACCATGAAAGGTGCTCAAAATGCCTTTAGGAAATGCCTGGAGGAGTTCATTGTTTTTCCACACATGGAGTGCTCAGAGATTCAACAGCCAATCATACCTCTGTTCTATTCGTGCTACAACCCCCCCAACCCCAACCTTTGGTTCAGAATCTGCTATAATGGGTAAGAGTAATGCACCACTCTATTAGATTTGCTTACGATACTTTAATACAGAATTTTCTCCACATTAAAAAGTAAGACTGTTAGTCCATCATTATTACGACAAATAAAATATAAAAAAAAGCACTGTAATGTGATACTAATGGAAGTGTGCCACTCAAGTATAAATGTTGCAGAGTCCATTAAAACTGTGTGAACATTTGGGGATCTCTGTGAGGGGTGATATTAATTTAACAATAAACAGAACTTTTATACATGAAGAGACTGAGATCCAGTAATGGGGATCCTGTGATATGTAGCATAGGAGGACTAATGATGTAGTAAAATTTAATTAAGTGAGAAGAGAGATTTTACAAAATGCAGAAACCTCATTTAGGCATGAAACACACAAATACCAATGATCTAATATATTGTGACCACTTACATTGAATAATACAGTTTTCCCCAGATTTAGTATGCAATGAGAATGTCTTGTACTGAAAAATATAAAGATGGGTAAAGATCTGAGTGATACTACAGAGGGCTCAGAGAAAATAAAAGTACTGCCAACAATACAGAAAACACCCATCTCTAGGAACACTCTAGGGAACAAAGGGTTTGACATTCCTATGAGAGTGATTCAGATCTGAAACTGAAGACAAGGTTTTAAACAAAGGGGTAACCTTGACCTTTGACCTTGAAATCAATAGGGACCATTGTTGACCCATGAGGTGTTCAGCTGTGCAGTTTGTCATTTCTATGTTAAAGAATTATCAATTTAGAGCTCGGACAAGAAATTGTCCACAGCTGGTGTCTTAAGACGGGCATATAAAAACCATAAACTGTAAATGTAACTGTTTTGTTGGAGCCCAACTCAACCCACAGGACTTCAAAGGATCTCCTACTGTTGTCAGTGGTCTAATGTCTTAATTGCAAAATAAAAATTACCAAAAACTTGAATGAATGAATATGTGTTTGAATGAGCAGACTGGTAGAAGATGATAGACAGGCAACAGCAGCTCAAATAACCCGTTGTTACAATGTTCTGCAGAATACCGGCTCTGAACACAAAAATGTTCAACATTAAAGCAGATGGGCTACAGCAGCAGCAGACCGTGATGTGTTCCTGTTACATGTATTGCGCAGGCATCGAGTTAGAGGATTGGAAACTTAGTGTGGTAAGGCCTAAGAATCACTAATGCTACGTAGCCATATTGTGCCTGAATCACTGTTGTTGTGATGTTTTGTTCTTACGTGTGACGGTCACATTCACAGGTGGGTAAATAGAGGCTCATGCTGTGGTTGTTGTGTAAGCTACTTGTGTAAGCTTCAGATGTTTAGAGAGTCTTTTGAGAGCAACACTCAGTATTGAAGACTCTTATTGTGAAGGAAGAAAGTTGTATGAGAGAGTCCTGCTGTTGTCTTGATGCTGCTGCCAGACTAATGCATTGTTTATTAATGAGTTGTTATGTTGTAGTTTACCCAGTAAAAACACAAGCTGGTAAAACTAATCATCTAAAAAAAAGCAAAGGTAAGACTATATTCACACCAGCAGCAGTGGACAGAGTATATGACCGGTATTGAGATTATATAATGCTGTTGCTGGGTTACTGCAACACTAATTTCATTATTAGGACAAGTATGTGAGGTTCACGTGACATTTCAAAGTTACTGCGTTTATGCCACATTTAGAAACCTGGCCAATACGTCTGTGGCTTCCTGGCATTGCTTGAGATCATGCTGCGTGTGCTACAGTATCAGATACTTAATGTGACGTTTTATTACAGCCACATTTCTCAATACACCATAGAAACGCAAGACAGACACACAAAAGTCTGATGGGGTTGTTAAGGAGATGATTTGTGGTCAAGAACCAAGTGAATAAAAACAAATATATCTACGCCACTGCCATAATCCACTTCAAACTGATTAAGCTCTCATAAAAAAGTTACATGTGCTGAACTTCCATATCAGGATTATTAGAACTTCAAAAACTAAATGATCAAAAGTGTTCTTCAGTTATCCTCTCATTCATTAGCCAAAGTCACTGAGACACATTCATTTATAATCAAAAGGTTGTCATCCAAATTCAGTCTTTCATGTTCCCACCACACTAAAAATAGTCCACTATGAAGTGATCTGCAGGCACTGTAAGAAGCACGGAGCCGGCCATCTGTAGCTGTGCCTGTGAGGCAGCGTCATCTAGCTTTGATTAGCACTGTGGTGTTCCAATTAACTCTTGCAGCTGAGAGACACTGGCTCTTAATCAGGGGACAAAACTTGTTTAAAAGCATCTGCTGAGAATATATGGTGTGATTTAGGAAACAAGCCTAAAATAATGAACAAACACTGCAAACTATCTTTAAAACAAAAAGTGGAGGTAAGATGACCAGCAAATCTAGATTTACATTAATTATTAGATCTTTTGAAAAGTCTCTCTTTTGTGGCGTGTGTCAAGACTAATTATATTCTTTCTGGTGCCTTTAATACTTGCATGTGCTTTACTGCACTTATCTATTATATATTTTTTTTAAATATTAACACAAAAGGGGCACACACACAAGTTCAGTTCAGTTTTTGTTTCTTTGTTTAATAGCACAGATGAGTTAGTCTGTTTCAGAAATAAACCATGCTTTACAAGATCCTGTTCTGTTTTCTTGACTCCCATGATGCTTTGTGAGAGGAAACTGTTTACGCCCTTTCCAAAAAGATACAAATGTCACATTTACTGATGAGTTACAAAAGCTAAAACATGCAAGATAATGTTTTTGGAGCAATGATAACTGCTCTGTTTGTTTAACAGGTTCTTAGCACCCAACCCCCTCAGTCATATGGCATCATACGCTATGATTTACAGATAAGTTCACACAACATAATGGCACCTTCAGTAATTAGCACCAAGCAAGATAACAGGAATAATAGTTAGACAAGATATCACTGCGGGTTATTATCTAGTCTGGAAATAAACAGATAATTAACACAGAAGAATTAACACTGCTTTTCAGAGTCTTTGGACAGTAGTAGCTGCTTGTGGATGCTGTTGGGCACGAAGAGGGAAAAAAAAGCCATTTTGGTTTTAAACCAACACCTGGGACGAATTCTTGACATTTATTTTTTCTGTCAACTGACCTCTTTGACTTACAGTACTTGTGGGAAGGCACGGCGCAGAGCTATTAGTGATGGATGCTTTTCACATTGAGAAGATCCTGCCGCTGTGCATGCTGCCTTACTGAAACTGCTTTCTGGGACACTTAATGAAACCGAGCCATCGTTATTTCAACCTGTGATTTCCCTCAAGTCAAAACGTCTGGTGTAAAAAAGCTCCACTGGGAAGGCCATCTTTACAATGGAAAATTGCACACACAGCAACCAGAGGGGCTCTGGTTTGATGTGAGATTTGAATATTCATTTCATGCTTTCGACGCTGCAGCTAGGACCCACACGAAGCCTCGACTGTGATGGAGCTTTTAAGCTGAGTGAATCAGTCTGCATGTCTAAAATATACACAATCTATGTACACCTGGAGTGAAAACTGAAATGTATTGATCGAAGCACCATTACTGAGTGCATATTTAAAGCTGTAGAGATAAAAGATGCAGACCGATGATCAAATCATTACCTGGTTGACAGTTTTATGACTTTAAATGTTAACTACAAATACCTGTTTCTAATGTGCAGTGATCCAGAGTGACGTACCGAGGTGGATGCCAGAGTACTTTGCTTTCAATCATTGCAAAAGGAGCGCACAGGGGAACACTGAACCATCTGGCTTGCTTTAGTGTGTTAAATAAGATAGTGATCTTTGGATCATCATGAATTGTCATTACCTTTTTTGAAAGCAAAATTCAAAATAGAAATGGTAAGATTAGAATGTTCTTTTTTTTTTTAAGGGGAAATACCGAGCTTCAAAATTTAACAGCATAATAATCTAACTTAAGTGTCTGTGATTATTTAAATGTGATGAGGTATGATTTAAATATGAAAGTGCTGGCAATGCTGCAGCAAATCAAGATACCCCCGTATACAAATAAATGATCCTATAAATCGCAGGTATATGATTTAGGCGTGCTGTATAACCACTTTAAGTCTGAAGTATGGGTGTTATTACTGAAGGGAGCTGCAAGACTAACATTCCTGCATCTTCTGGCTGTTTCATTCAGCTACATTTACATGTAAGAATTAAATTAATATGAATCTAAGAAATTCATAAAAACATCATTTTGGAGCTAACAGCATGTCTGATCAGACCACATACATTGACCTTTCATGCTAGAGTTTTAAACTAAGATCATCTTATGATGAAAACAGACAGTTATTGTTGCTTTGGTCAAACCTTGTAAATTACATTATGTGTGACGTCATGCAAGATGTGTTAGTTCGAGGCTACTACCACCCCAAATTTTAGCTCAATATCTGTAAACGTGACTGAACTATAGAGATTTTTGTTTTGGCTAATGATGATTAACTGTGGTCATCTTAAAGTGGCTCCAAAAGTTAATCAGTTTAAGATGCACATCCAATGATTATTTTCTGAAAGTTTCATGAAATTCTGTCCGGTGATTCATCAGATAATTTGGTAACACAACAGACAAACGGACACACACAGGCAAAAAGAAAAAATATCCAAAGTCGGATATTATCGGCTGCAGGCACAGTACACCTAAGAAGCTCCAACACTGGGTGCTGCCTCTCAGGAGGAAACCCACACTGCAGATAAACTAAGCAGTTCAGTATTTAACTGTAAGGCACACAAAGTAAGTCCATGACACGCCACCGAAGCTTATCAGTTTACAAGAGGTCACAGAGGATATCAAGTCAATTTTCTAACCTCTCTCTCAATCAAGACGACGTAGCCAGAGGATAAACAGAGAGAAGGGATTTCAGCTGGTTCCACCACTTTATTTACCTGCCTTTGTTATCATCAACAGGAGACGAAGCGCTTCAAAAAAAACAAAAAACATATTGACGAATAAAGCAAATGACATGAAGGACCTGCTGGAGTCACCCTTCATAGTCCTTATGACTCCATTTATCAGCTCCTGCTTTAGAGCAGGCCTTTTCTGAGCTCAACAGGGACTCTGGAGTAATGTAAGGGGATGACTGTAACTGCGCCACAGTGGGACTAACAGTCCATATAACCCTCAGAGAGCCCTCATAACTGTTTAATCTGAAAGCACCTTTAAATTAACGAAATGTTCACTAAAGGCTGTTCCTGACCTATAAGAACCTAATAAATACGTTCACCCAACAGTGGGTTCTCTTTGACACAAAGTAAACTTAGCAGATGAACCATTAAATCACTCTACATTCTAACGTAGCTGGGGACTAAACGTGATTATTTTTCCTGATTTTTTTGGGAAACGTATAACTATGTTTTTATATTAATACAGCTCACTAAACTTTAACATTTTTGTTTTAAGATGGAGGCTGAGCTATCAGTGTATATTTATCACAGAACAGCATTGCCTCCTAGTAGCCAAGACTAGTAAAACAGCCTCTTAACGAGCTGAGGAACAAGCACTTTCTTATTGACTTGAACTTTGGTATAATCTTAGTGTGATTGGGCATATTGGTATTCTTACTGTATGTAAGGTACTAAATATTAGTAACGTCTTTTTAAAACTTTAACAGACTTTTTTTCTTGATTAATGATGTAGTCAGAGGGGAAACAGCACATTTTTCAAATAACTTCAAAAGTTACTTTAACTAAATTAAACCAAGGCATGAGAATGGGGAGTACTGATTGGTCTGGTCAGAGCAGCACACACACACACACACACACACGCGCGCGCGCCTGTGTGCTTCCAGGCTAAACTTTTTTTGTTTTGTTTTAATTTTTTACAATATTAATCTTGGGCATTTTTACCATTTCTATCTTAATCCTTATCTTTGTGAGAAATGCACCAATTACAGGGTATACCTACCTTTTTAAAAAGTCTTTGTCTTAAATCCTCTAAACTTTTTTTTTGAGATTCTTTTCCTGCAGCATAAGTTGTTTTTTTTTAATGATCCAAAACTAGAAAGTGGAGGAATCTTTCAGGGTGAGGAGTGTTACTCAACACTCCTCAC
>JAOXNZ010000054.1:19784808-19798226 GCA_028566095.1 Kryptolebias brasiliensis | reverse complement strand
GAGGAGTGTTACTCAACACTCCTCACCCTTCCAGTGGTTGGGTACAGTCAGCTGTGTATGACAGCCAGAGGAGGCGGAGCGCCCACACATTTCCTCTGGCCAAAAAACACAAAGCCAACTTCTGGGGATTCTTTTTTTTTTACTACTACAAAAGAAACACAGACAGCCATGGCTTGGAAAAACTAGGTAATTAAATGTAGGAGAGTAGCCGTCTGAGGAGGCAACACTTACATGATTTAACTTTTACAGCAGCATAATTTATCACTATTTGCCAAAGTAACACGGTCCTAAAAACCTATAGGAGTTGGCTTACTGCATGGTGTCTATATGATGAAATAAACAGTTTAATATAGACTTGTTACCAGGTCAGATAACATGGGTAATTAAACTAGTTAGCCATCATCTTATTGAACTTCTAAGCTGACTTCACAGAGCAGAGAAGAATAAAGAACTAATATTGTGCAAAATCACAACTTTGACTTTAGTATCATAATTAAATTTAGCTGCTGGCAGTTCTGTGCTTTCATTAAAGTCGTGTGTACATGTGTTGAAAATCACATTTTATTTCAAACAGCCTACTGGCTCTTTGATTCAGCTGACTAAGTGTTGTATGATGAGAAAACAACTCTGTGTGTGTGTGTTTGTGTATATAAAAGGTAACACAAGTTCTCATTGGTAATTCTAATCTGTACATAAACATGTTTGTCTCTATTTGTTCTTAAGAAAATGCATTTAATTTTATCTGGAGGAATTAAATGAATAAATTTTAATTTAATTACCTCCGTCAAGGAGGTTATGTTTTCAGTAGTGGTTCGTTTGTTTGCCTGTTCACGAGATTACTTAAAAACTAAAACAGATTTTGATGACATTTTCAGGAAATGCTGGGGTTGTCACAAGAAACGGATTACATTTTGGTGGTGATCCGAATGGGACTATTTTTTTTAATGATGCTACAGCCTTAGCAGAGGTTGTCGCTCTCCGAGAGCTTCTAGTTTTTGTTGATATTCATCATGTGGCCAGTGTCCAAATTTACAAAAGCCAGATCATGTCAAAAGTCAACCAGAAAACTAAAATAAAAGTCATTCCAAACCTACAGAGACAAGCGAGCTGATCCAAAGATCTATGGGTTGTCCACCCTCAAGAAAGAACCACATCAATATACCACTTTGTAGAGAAGACATTTCTAATGTGGCACCTGACCCCACCAGGCAAAAGCAGAAAAACCTTAAACTTCTTGAAAGGAATAATAGCATTTTCTTTGCTCATGACTTAGGGCTAATGACTAGAAATTTTAACTCTATTATCTACTTCAAGATAAGTAAAATATAAACAAAACTCAAAAGTCAACTTCTTAAACTACAGTGATTGTGTGTAATCATCACCTCTCACGCAGATGATTGTTATTAATTTGTGGTAACCACAACACAAGTGAGGCCCCAGAATAAAATTGTAGAGCTGGCACTGAAAGTAAATGTGTCCTTTAAAATCCTTAATCTAAAGCAATATGTGCCAAAAGAAAAGTGTTTTGTTTAAAAAGTGGGGTTCCACAAGCACAGAGGATATATTTAACCAATCTCTTACCTCAGGTGATGCGAAACCTAAATATTCCCAGTCCCATGTTCCTCCAGCAAAACTGTTAGCAAGAGACAGAGAGAAACTGTTGTTAGTTTAAAGCTGATGGAGAGTCAACACTGCAAAGAAAATGAGATGTTTCACAATATATTGCAGTTATATATTAATGGTGTTTGATAAAAAGAAAAACAGCTAAACAAGCTGAGCTTCCTGTCAGTGTGTCACCTGCGTCTGGGGGCTTCAGGAGAGTCATTAGGTGCCACCCCCCGGGCCACCGAGGCCAGGAACTCCTGTCTCTTCTGTTGTACAAGACACGCCGCACGGATGATCTTGTGGCGTGGTGTTCGCAGGTATGGTCTGTTAACCTTCTGCGCCAGGTCCTCAGTCACCATCTCCAAGTCCGTCTGGGGACAGAAAGACAGATGGCTGAGAAAATGTTTTGGGGAAACTAAGAGATTTCTGGTGTGTTAATACGATGGAAGTTTTCCCTAAGAGAAGTTGTAAAGGTTCTAACTGTATTATTTACATATGGGGGATATTTTTAAATTTTATTTTGGTCCTTAAGTGCATGATAGCACCCAGTGTACGCTCAAATATTTATCAGACACGAGCAGAACTTTCTCCATTTAAAAAAACCAAAATCAAAACCGCCTTGTGACAAGCTTTACATGTACACAAGTCAATATATTCAAAACCTGACATTTAAGAGGGTGTAAACATAAACACCCTGTAAAGCAGAAAGGAGCATTAAGTCTGTCTTCTATTAAAATCTGCTCACAAGCTATGATGTTCTAACAGAGCAGAAGCAGTCGTAAGAATAAACTACTTTTACTGCAGGTCGTCTATTAATTACCATCAGGGAAGTGTTTACTTTATAGTTGGACCTACTCTGATGTTCTACAGTATCTGAGAAACCATAATATGAAAGATAAGAAGAATGTTTTGTGTTATTCCTGGTGATCATAAATGAAGTAACACTAAATATTTAACTAAAAGCTGAGATGTGTTGGTATTACAGAGGTGCATGGGGAAGATCATGAGGTAGAAAGCTTTAAGCCTGGATCTCTAATGGCCCGTGTAAAACTGGCTGCTGTGAAAATTTGTCTTTCTTCTCAGTAAGTAGCCCTGAAACCTGCATAAGCTCGTAGATTTCCTTCTTTGTGCTTTTTGGCTCCAGAAAGAACCCGTAAGGATAAGAGCACTTGAGGATACGTCGAGTTTTAAGCAGCTCTAGGACGGCATCTTCAATGAAGGTGGTGTCAGGTAAGCCTCCGTCCCCTAGGAGAGACCAAAAACAGGCTGTGAAAAAAACCGCGCTGCCCTTTATTGAACTGTTAAAATGCATTATGCTCAAACTGTTTCCCGTTTATCTGATGACCAAAGACCAGGGCTCCCACACATTTTCCATTATAAAACGCCATACTTTCCCAGACTCAATTTTTAAAAAAGTTTTGTAAACTTTTTTTGACCTTGAAACATCTGTAAATGTCTTGTCCATATTTAGATAGAGGTGCTTTTATAATTCTAAAGTTTAGTAAAATAACAGAATACAAGGAAAATCTTCAGATGCGTTAGGGCTGGGCTTTTCCATACTTTTTAAAACTGTGTAGGAACCTTTAAAGACGATGACTGCAGACTGTCTGCAGCTGTCTATGATGAACTGTGTTGTGCCTGCAGAAGTTTAAACAATAAAAACAGAATTAAACTTAAACTAATGGGTATAAGTACTGATCTTGACCACAATAAACAGTTTGTCAAACAGACAAAAGTTCAAATGTGTAGATTTGCCTGGTAAATACTGTAACTACACTCTGTTGGTAAAACTTCATTTAAAGACATTTGTGTTTTTCTCTCCTGATTCCCAGAGTTCAGTATCAGAGGAGTAGATTAGGATGTATAATAAAGATCGACTGTTATGGTAGACTGAACACTCACTTTGACTCAGGGCTCGACTGAGTTGCTCCATCTTCTCTTTGGCAGTTTTTAACAAGCGCTGCTCAAGCTGTTGTGAGGAAGACAGACTTTTTTTAAACTGCTGAGGAAAACAATCTAGGGAATTCTGCCTAACCAAACAACGGAGAGACTTCCAGTAAATAAAGTCCAATTAATTAACAGCAGTGGGAGAAGTAGACTTATATTCAAGTAAGATTTATAGACTAAATGCAGAGATCAGCCACAACATTATGAACACCTACAGAATACTAATTAGTTCCTCCTCATGTTGAAGCGATCCCTTGCCTCCTTAGGCTTGGAGCCCTATTGGCTGGTACCAGGATGTTACCAATTATTCTGCTGGACCCGCTGGATTGTAAAGTGGGGTCTTAAAAGATTAGGTATGCTTACTACTGAAGCTATTGGATCCAATGAGGATGTGTCTGAGGAGTCTGCAGGCCAGGTGAACATCTCAGAATCTATGAGTTTTGTCTTGCAATTAGTGTACTTTAGAAGGAGGATAGTTGTTAGGATGCAAGTTTGTTTTAGGCAGAATATTTCCTGGTATAAGCAGTGTTAATTATTTAGTCTGTTAATTACGGCTGATTGATTTATGCTAAAAGAAACAACATCTTAAACATCAAGACATTAAAGTGAATGTCAGTCTATGAGATGAGCTTCCTCTGGCTACTTTGATAGCATGATTTTGTTTTATGCAAAGCAGACAACACCGAAAGGCAAAGTTTACCTGATAGCTGTGCTCATGGTTCTTGAAGCGTGTGTAGTAGTGCATAAAACGATCAAGTTCCTGAAAGCTCTTGTGCTTCTTCTCTGCCTGCAAAACCGTGACAAGACACAGTCACAGTCAATAAACTCCTGAGCATTTTGTTCCCTCTTACGAAGTATAAATACCCTGCATGCGAAAAGTCAATTTAAGTAGAGCCGCTGGAAAAATCCATATTTGTGCTTTGGGAGGAATGCTAGGAAGAAAAAAAAGAAACTGAAAGTGAACTTCTTTTTGCCTTCGAGAAAGAGAGTTTATATTTCGTGCTTTCAAGGATTTTTCTATCATAGTGTAGAAGTAAAGTTGCCCTGGACTACCTTTCAATGAAATGCATAAACTGTTTGGGTTATTTGATTTACTAACCTGCTTTTTGTCTCTATAAGAGAGAAGGTTAGGAAGAAGTGAGTGTATTACCAATGGGCTGACTGACAGTAAGACTATCATTGGCCGAGTAAATGACTGCCTCTGCTAGTTCATTGACTGCTAGGGCAAAATATATCAATTGTGAAAGAAGCGTTTCTCTTATAATAACTAAACCATCAACACAACATGGGGCTCCTTAAATAAAAGCTGCCATCTTACAGTTGTGTCTTGTTCTTACTGTAACAAATGGCTGGACATCTTACTGGGCTTGAAAATAGCAGAAATATAGAAAATACATGGGTATAAAGTAAATACCTCTTCTGTCATTTCCTTCGACTGCTCCTCTACCTGCTGGATGACTTCGTACCGAGTGCAGCGATAGTAGCCACCCGTTGACGAGCTGTGTTTTTTCCACTCCTCCAGACAGATCCAGCAGAAGTCATATTTACACTACAGGGGGAGAAGAGATGCTGTATATTATTTTACGTCAGAATCTGCTTTGATCAGTTGAGATTACAACGTCAGTAACTAGTGTTTGTGTACCTGTTCTGAGATAAATATATTGAGACACAGCATAATTGATTTAACTGCTTAATTATCTGCAAAAAACAGTCTGACTAAAATATAAGTCTTAAATCCCATCTTCTACCTTATTTCTTAGAATTGTTTTTCCTCGTCTGTTTGGTTTAACAAATGTAATCTAAAATGGGTTTTATTAGAAGTTATTTTGGACCTTCCCATGATTCCTTGCAGGCTGCTGCCACTAGAAGGCAGACTACATTTGAGACCAGCAGGTCCCACTGGTATAACAGAGCAACAAAACACGCCAACAACTCAAATCTGCTGTGTATTTGTGTCTAAGTGATTTCTCTCTCTATGTCACAAGTGCTTCTGTGGGTGACAAGTTAGGCAGAGCAACACAAAAGGCTGACATCTATGTTGTCTTGGAAACACCATGCTTACATGACACTTCACAAAAGCCAAAATGAGACCTAAAAATAAGGGGTGGGGGTAAATGATAAGACAGACACGCACAAAGAGAATGTGTAAAATAGAGACACTAAATAGGGGGAAAAAAAAGTGACGCCAAACCAGAGGGAAGGAGACAACAGTTTCTTGGCAACACTGAATCCCATGTTTCCAAGCAATAGGGTAAAAGCCATTTCTTACCAGGTAATAACAGGTCAAGGGTTTTAGCCCCCTATGGCCTCACAGCTTGTAAAAGCTACTCTGTTTCTCCAAAACTGATCACAATCTCTAGTCAACCTTTTTTAACAAGAGGAGACAGCAACATGGCTGTCAGAGACAAAAACATAAGAGATCCTGGCTGTGTGACAACACTGGACTCCTTATATTGTTAGCTCTTCAACAATAGCGGTGCTCACAACACCTCTGTCTCACTCTAAATCTCCATCATGCTGGGATTTTGACGTTATTTCGGGGAGGGGCTCTATTTATTATTATTACTATTTTGCTTTTACATTTCTTAGAATGTCAGCTGTCTATGTGTAATACTTGTGAACTGTTCATTCAGACAGTTTTTTCAAAAGATAATCTACTTATAATTGAAGCAAAATTAGTCAAACAAGCTAACAGACGCTGTGCTGTATAACATGATATCAGTAAAGGCCGGCTGTCGTTGTGCGGTTTTAAAAGTCTTAAAGGACTCTAACGTGTCACACTGTGTGAACTTAAAATGATAAAATCTTGATAGTAACTCCTAAGAGTCTTACGACTTTTTCACAGCTAAAAATCGACGGCTGAAAATCGAACAGTGTGAACCCGGCTTAAGTAATGCAGAGACCACCCTGTCTAACTCACCTTGGCACACTGCATGTGATTGCAGCCCTCGTTTTTCTGTATCGGAGACTTGCAGGTGGGGCAGGGTTTAGAGTTGGTGAGCAACCATAAGCAGTTTGCTGCATCCTCATAAGCTTCACTCACGCCCGCCACTTCAACAGGAATAGGGGGAGGTAAGCACAACAAATAAAACCATAATGAGATAAAATGAGAATGGCTATTACCGCAGCGTCAATACAGACCACTACAGTGAGCGGGAAATTGTCCTGCCTGAATGATGTGTGTTCCTTAGACATTTCACAGACATACCCCCAATTTGCCCATGTACAAACTCCCTCCCTCTCACTTACACACACACACACACACACACACACACACACACACACACTCACCCACACATTCAGAGAGAGTAATTGGCTATTATCAAAGCATCTCTGATCTGTCGTTTGAAATGCCAACATGAAACAGAATCTTGGGAAATCGAAGGAGGAAATGGTCCCACAACAAAATAATTGCCTTTATCTTTCTACTGTCACATCAACAAAATGGCACTTAGGAGCAACTTGGGGCACTTAAATCATCTACTGCACTTTACTTACAGTCCAATTACTGCTACTAAACTCTGCAATTTCCTGATAAGGGGGTCGATCATTTTAACTAATAATTTGTTACAAAAATTATGTAATTTAAATGATTTAGAACTAAACTGATTTTACTAAAAATTAGTTTCAGGTAATTTGGTCCCAAATCAATCACTTGTCTGGAAACAGAAAAAAATCTAAACAGCGATTGGCTAATAAAGTTAAGTTCTCTGATATAACAATTTACAATCTAGTAACTTAATACTTGTTGGGATTGTGTTTAAATTGTAAAACTTGAGCTTTTCCAAGACAATAAATACTCACATTCCTCAGGTTTCATCTCAGTGACTTTCTGTAGCCACAGCTTCCAGGTCTCACAGTCACACGGCTCATGGGCCTCACCTCGACACTCCCTGGAACACAGAGAGAAACTGGAGGTAGGAAGAACTCCCATTCTGTCCCTTCAACCAACATAATAAAATTAAACCAAATGAGGATTACATCTATAAAACAGATGCTGTAAAACCCTCAGCTGCTTTCAGCTGGCCAAATCTGCCTTTAAACTGCACATCCTCTTCATGTTCTGGGAGTTATTACAGTGGGACCTTCGTGCGATCCATTTTTTTGAACAAACGCTGTGTCCGTTAAACTCCTCTGTGAACCCAACAGCCACTTTCAAGAACAGTATAATGAAGTGAGGTGCACCGAGGTACCATCACTGTAATTAGGTAGGATTAATCGTGGTGAGATGGAGGTTATAGCACTGGGTGGGAAGGGAACTGCAGGGGCTGTGTGAAAAATCATGAATACAGAGAACAGAAGGTGGAGGACAATGAATGCTTTTGTACTTCCTCCCAGACTGGCACACAGTCAAAGATTATATAAGTACTCACACCCAGAATATTGAATTTGATTTGACTTCTAATGTTTGGAATAACATAACATTTTCAGAGGCGTTATTTTTTTTTAGAGTTTACAAGGATATTCCTGATATTAGGAAAAGGCAGCTCAGAATCACTCGACACTTGTTTTTTATACAATTACAGGTATGCATCTACGACTTAGAAATTCTGAAAAACAAAAACAATCCCACACTGACAAAAATGTTCATTTTTCCAGAATGAGTGCTGCAATGTAAAATCCTGATTACTGACCAGCAGAAGAGGTGGCCCTTTCCACAGTCTACAGCAGGGGCCCGAAGCAGAGGGAAGCTCAGAGGGTCGACAGTGGAGGTCCCAGGGCCCTGAGTGTTCAGTCGTACCGCTCTTTCACATCCCGCTTCAGGACACCAGCGAATTGCAGAATTGTTTTCCACGAATGCCTGTAAAAAGAAGAAACGAGGATGATTTAAAGCAGACAGCAGTCCAACATCATGCGCGGCTAAGCATTTAATAATTTTGTGCCAGAGGGCTAACACTTCAATGTCCTACTGTTTGTCATCATTTCAGTGGTTAATAAACTAAGAGAAATGCCTTTAAAAAAAAACAAAAAACAGATTTACCTTAATGTCAAACTGGAGGTAGCGCCTGTCCATCTCTCTGGAGACCACACTCTCTATGACTTCCACTGGCACTAGTTGGTAACAATCGTAGGCTGGACAGAAAATGTTATGGGCCTCTCCCTCTTGAATTTTTAGATTTAAAAACCTTTAAAAGCAAAGATTTATTGCAGATATAAGTTAAAGGTATATCATAAAATCCTTAGCAAGATAATGTAAGTAGAAAACCCTACAGCTGATTCAGAGTCAACAAGCCTCACCAAAACACCACATTTTGCCACTTAAGGTATTAGGTATTTAAGACAGGCTTTTGTTTTTTGTCCCCCTAGTTTCAATATTATTAGTATGACTTCTCATATTTTCCTTCAGTGTGATAATATGATGCCTCACAAGGAATTCTGAAATGGAGAAACACTTTTCTCATTCCCCATATGTGTATTTATAAACAAGTCAACTGAATTTTGACTTGTTTTTATTGGAATCACAATAAATGTAACAGGTGAGTTNNNNTATGGCTTCAACTCTTTTTAGTTCAGAGTAACGTCTGTGGTTAAAGTGAGAAAGAGAGGGCACACTGTGTACAAAATGTTGGAGAAACACAGTAGCACAGAGGTCATGAACTATTTCCATCTAGACCTGAAGATCTGCTGCACAATTTTAAACAATACAAATCAACGTGAAAAAAAAAACAGCACAATAATAATTTGACTGAATTTACAGTAATTAAAAATAGAAAGAAGTGTACATTTGTTTTTCTCTGGTATTCAGATTTTTTTTGCCCTCTTTCTTCCCCACTCTTCCCTGCCTGGCCTTTATTTCATGCTGGCATTTATTTGTTCATGTCAACCTTGACCCAAACAACAGGAGGAGGCCCAGTTTTTGATCAAATCCAGGTTTTTGTTTGAGGACATATAGATTACTCACCCCTCCCAGCATGCTCTGCAAAACTCATGGCCACAAGACATGTCGACAGGTTCTTCAAAGAAGGAGATGGAAGACAAGCAGATACCACACTAGAAGACAAAAATATATATTCAACAAGGCCAAAAACTATGCAAGACTGAGTTATTTAACCTGGTTACAAGTACTAAAGTTTTATACTTTTTAAGAAGTCTCAGCATACAACTCTTTAAAAAGGCTGAATATATAATAAAATTCACTCCCATCAATGGGGCTTTTGTCTGAAATTCCACAGTTTCAGAATATGCTGACCGGGACAAACGTCTCCAAATATTCTGATGGGTGGCCTGATTGTAATATCCAGCGGACAATAATGGATGGGAAAGTTAAGCCCTGAATAAGTAGACACGTCAGTGGGTGTGATTCCACACAGTAACAGCGCACGATTTATGAAAAGCAACTCTGCCAAGATTACAACCTCTTCATAACCATGTGGTTCCCTGATGACTTATCTAGGAGCAGATTTGTTTTCTCACACCCACAGAAACATGAGCCACAAACAAACAGGGGCAAACACACAGGCCTTGTTATGCTGGAAGAGTGACCTACTCAAAAGACAAAGAGAAGGCAGTGTTCTTCAACAATGCTGGTATTGATCGGTAAAAGAGCAGAACATGATAATACAAGTGGAAGCTTTAAAACACCCTCAAGTGCAGTGGGGCGATTAGCAAAGTGCAGTCTTGCCTTTTTAAAGCCACAACAAAAGGGAAGTAAATAAATTGCTATATATGTTAATTTTACATAAAACCAATGATAAACCTTCAGCAATCATTTGCCAATAGTTTACTTCATACAAATTGTAGATATTAACTGTTCCTAGATACAGCGACTATCCAAACAGATCAGTCAAATGTTTAGAGACACGTCTCACCCTTTTTACTGTAGGATGAAACTGAGGTGACACATCTTCATTATCTAAATAATAATTTCTATGTGTTTGACACAGAGAACGACAAATACAGTTAAATGATTTTTTGTTTTTTAATGGTTTCAGTTACTGGTCAACGGCAAACTGATTTTCGCACAACTTTAGGAAAATATATTATTTACTTGTATTCTAAACAATGATCCAGGCAACAAACTGCTTGTTCTCATGGCAGAATTAGAGAAACAGGAAGTCTTACTTGTTTTTAGGCTTATGGGTCAGACCACTGACATGCTACTAAAGACTGAAAGTCAAATAATGCTGAAAACTAATAACATTCATGAAATAATACAGGTGTAAAAGAGAAAAGTACAGACCATTTCACACCTTTTTAATACTTGTCAAACTATTCATAAATGCCTTGTGCTATATTGCACATCTAAAACTGGTTTTCTCTTGAACTGGAACATTTTAGGCTCAAAAAATTACCAGTTTCCAAGGAGATGTCTCTACTCCTTCTGTAAATTCTGCAGTACTGGCATATAGTAAAAATGTAAATAACAAAAGGTTATACACTTACATAGAGCTTTTTGACCTTGTTCAAGTATTATAATGTGCTTCATCTTCACCTATTCACACAAAAACTTAAGCAGCTCTACTTCTTTTATATGACTCTGATTTATCTGTTTTTCTCAAGTATGTGGGGCAGCAGGGACACTACCATCGGCTTTTCTTATTTTGACTGCAATAGCTATTATTAATCTGCAACACATGGCCATTTTTCTCAACTTAAAAATGATGAACAAGTTGCTCAAAATGCCTTCATAACAAGTTCAGTTTTCCTCTCCATTAACCACTGAAGAAGAGTTTGTCCAGGCGGAAGGAAAAAAAGGGGAACAGTGGACATATCAAGATGAAGAGAGCTGAATTAGTGGGTCATCCTGCACATCCAAGCTGTATATTAGTTTTTCCACAAGTGGGTGAAAGTGTGGGGAATGAGTCCAGCGCTGTTATCGGCCCAATTCTTCTTTGTTAGTGTACACTTCAGCACTGCACAATTACTCAAACTCACAGTGTGTCCGTGTGGTTGTTTGATTACAGCTTTATCACTGTACTTTGAAGTCAAAATGTGTGCCAGATACCCAAAACGTTCACAAGTTGGAAGGACTGCTCTCCTAATCGAGAACCAAGATGCAGTATCCTCCTTTCTTTTAATAGAGGTCAGATATCTGCCAGACTTGCTCTGTTTTTATTATTCAAAATAAATCTCCACTGATCACCATGTAGAAATCGAGGCCTTGAAAGCCTCCATAAACACCCTATTCTGACTGCAGTGGTTTTATATCAGTGTGTAGTGAACACACACCAAACAGTAATGTCTGTACCAAATGGATCAGTACATCGTCCAAAGAGATGGAAGAACATCAGACATTTCCTCACCAGAGAAGACTCGTCGTCAGCAGGCATGAGACTGATTTGGTCTGGGGAGGTGATTGAGGAGTGGGTGGTGCGAGGTGTCCGGGGTGACGGCAACGTGTCCCACGCGTTGCAGCCACTTGGAGGTGGGTTCGGCATCTGCACCCCTGAGCGTTGGCAGCATTCCTCCGCATTGCTCATCCAGGCCTCTAGGAGCTTCTCTCTGTCCCAATCTGATGGAAAAGTGAAGGCGTTTTTTTGTTGTTGTTGCTGTTTGTTACAAAAACGACTAAGATCAAAGGTCATCGGAAATGAATGAAAATCACAAGAAACATATGAAACAATTGTTAGTCTGTTCAAACTAAATACTTTATTTAACTCACAAAAGCTACAATCCAAAAATATCTCTTCCAGTCCACCTTGTCTAGTACGAACTTGAATCTAAGTCAACAAAACATCCCTCGAACAGAAACACTGCTTGGTCTTTTAAACGGCCAACAACAAAGACCTGCTGCCACCTGGTTTCCTCTTTTAGAATAGCTCTTCATTCTCACAGGAACAGATCCGAGAGCCTTTCAGCATAAATTGTGAATGACTTGTGGACTGTGTCTAAGTCTAAATATTCTCCCCTTTTAAAATAAGGAACATGACCCGGTCAACGGCAATTAGGCCATTATCAGCCTGGAGACATGCTTCACCAGCAATCAAATGCCTCAGACTCTAAATGGCCTCGTTTAGATAATGAATGTCGCAACAATTCCCCCCATTTCCATTCAATTAAAACTAATCAATGAGTATAACATTATCTCCATGCCTCGAGCCATTAAAATGAGTCTGAAATTAAAAAGTTTTATTTCACATTTAGGAAATTCTAATTGTTAGAAGTACAGAGGACAGAGAAGCAGGCAGTTCAGCTGACAGGCAACGAGAATAATGATCGAAAAATGGAAAAGATTAAGGATGGGGCATTTGTTATGCAAGCCTTTAGCCCTTCTCCTGGACGTTATAAACATTCCTAAAATGTTTCATCCTTTTCCAACAGACAGCTACGACAGACAGCTCCCCTGATAAAGGTGAGTAAATAAAGAACAGCTTTCTTTCTTCTAAGCCCCAACAGACAACATGTCCTGTATGTAGCTCACACAGGTCGATACACAGCTACTGCATTTAAGCCGGGCTGAATTAACAATGCAATCAAACCATGTTCCAAACTAAAGATCTTAAAAGGCTCTGTGTTGAGGTTAAATGAATCAAATTTGATAGTCTGTGTCTAAAAGCTGCAAATGAAATATAAGCAAGAAAGTATAAACAATCTGAAAACAACCAGTTTAGAAGCTCATTTACAGATTAATTTTTGTAATTAAAAGAGAAAAAGCTACACATCTTTATTGGCGAATATATTCCTAGAAAGTAATGCTATATATGCATTTTGATGTACACTGCTCAAGTTAACATCAATGTAATGTGATAAAAAGGCTTGAAATAAACAGTAAGTGTTAATTCTTTCACCCAGATATTGTAATGCAAACCTATAAACTACAACACAGTAAAAAAAATAAATGTATTTTTTACAGACGTTTTGTAATATTTACTTTTTTTACAACGAAAGTAATACAAGAAAAGGAGTTCTATGTAAGTTTTACCTTC
>JAOXNZ010000054.1:19766734-19784736 GCA_028566095.1 Kryptolebias brasiliensis | reverse complement strand
AAATACATTTAGATAACATTTTTTATTTTAAATGATGTTGAACTTAACAAGGACGAGTCATTTGTTAAGAAATCATTAGATTAAAATAAAATGAAATAAAACCAGAGGTTGTACATTTATGCTTGTACAAAAATGACTGCATCTATTGAAAACTGAACATACAATATCTATACTCATGAAAATAGCAAGTAACCATTTCAAAATTAAAGTGTTGGCTTTTTTAATCATATGACATTTGGTTTTTTGATCCCTTTGCCATGCAAAAGGGATATTATAATGCCAAGATCTCTAAGAACTTCAGGAAAAAGGGTGTGGATATCTATCAGTCTGGTGAGGGATTTAAAACCATGTCAAATAATTTGAAATACATTATTCCTCTTTGCTAAAAACCCCCAAAGACGCTGGAACTGCCCACTTGTTTGGAACAGGCACCTTCAGTCAATTTACACAAAGAGTGTTTTTGTGATTCACAAAGAAGTTTGAGAAAATTGATTTGAATAACTGGATCTGCAGGTGACTTTTAGACCTGATGGTGTCAATGTACACCTCTCCACAGTTAGAAAGATATGAACTCTGAACAAATGCTTTTTAAATTTTATTTTAAACTACATAGGAAATGTGCCATCTAAAAAAGATCAAAACAACAGTTTTGGAGTGAATAATGTGGAACAGTAACATTAAACACATTTGATGCCACAGAAACACCTTTCCATAAGAGGAGCTTATTACAAACTGCGAAGGTGTTGAAAAGGCTGTGGTTTGGGTTCCTTCTCTGCCTCAAAAAGTGGGCAGGTTGCTCCTTTTGACTCAGCAGATTCTGCATTGCATTAAATAATATTAAAAGAAGGCGTGATGTCAGCAGTAGAACCAGGAGCCTTGCAGATCCATTAAGGAAAAGTTAAATATGAAGAAATAGAGACCTCATCAAACTGACGTTATACTAAAATGTTGCAGAGTGATATAAAATAAGCAGGACATAGAGAATTAAAAATCAGTTTTGAACATTTCTATGAAAAGGACTTCTGTTTAAAAATGGGGTCAAACTTTTCAGAAACTGATGGAAAATTCACTAAAGGAATCAATACTTGCGCAATCAGTACTTAATTGATTTAATAAACAGCCAAGTGTTTGGAATATTTTTTTAAGAGTAATAATTGCATTTCATTATAATCCAATTATTTTCTTCATGAAAAACAAGATATCTGTTTACAACACTAAGCTTCCAGCGCTAATATAAAGATGGATCCTTTAGATCTGTGTCAGTGTGTGAGTGTGTTTCATAGTACCATGAGCACGTAGCAGAGCTTCAGCGGTGAAAAGAGGCGCTTGCAGCATATCAGCCGTCTCCACTATCAGCATGTCCTTCAGCCTGCGCAGATCCTGAGGCCGCAGGCCCTCGTACAGCTGGAGAAAAGAGGACAAAAGTTACTGACAAGAACCAAGTAACTGGAGAAAAACGAGAGGATAAATTAAAGTTTTAAAAAAAATGGGCGGAGAACAGATAAAACAGAACAAAAAAACTGACAGAAGGTTGAAATAAGGAGAAAACGGGGACGTGAAGAAATGTAGGTAAGAAAACATTTAAAACATTTAGGGAAATGGAGAAAAGAGAAGTAGAACAGGCACCATAAATGACTGCTGAGGCATGACTCTGCCACACACTATTAGCTAATAAAATCCTGATGCAGATCAGTCATATGGCCTGTAACAGTCTGTTTGTGTGACTAATTTGTGTGTTTCTGTCTGTGATCATGTCCCGCCAAAACTTCTTCATAAGAAAAACAATGGTTCTAACAAACTGTTCAGCAATGAACTAATAATTAGTTTTTAGTAAATGAGTGCCTTGATCCAAAAGGGTACAAAAAGCATAAATTATGTATCCAAAATAGTTAATTTGTGAAGAGCTTTTGATTCTTGTAGACCTTCATAAGTTTTAGTTTCACACCCCTAAAAGTGACACTACCTGTGCGGCCTTAACTAGATGAAGTTATTTGTTAGCTTAATAAAAATACCCGTTTATAAAACATCAATAGCAAAAAAAAAAAAAAAAAGATTGTTAGGCAAAAAGGGAAGATCTTTGTCAGATGCCGACAAAACTAGACTAAGCTTTGGTTGTAGTAATGTAAGTCACAGCAGAGGGGTGTAAACCTGAAGGGATTACACTCACTGCCTCTTACAATCTTATTCTGTACCTCTCTTCGGTCGAGAGCTGCATACTCTGCTTCTATACCCTCGGCCTCAGGGGCCAGAGAGAAGACCATCTGCGACTCCAGGCGTAGGGCCAGATCCTTGTGGTGCTGCTTTTCTGCACAGTCACATGGAGTCTCGCGGTTTTCATTTTCTGCAAACAGGTCCGCTTCTTTCTGCACCAGCAACTAAACGAGTAAGAACAAGACAAAGATTTGGCTTTGAGTGCTGGGACATAAGCTGCAGTCAAAATTATTTAGGGCTGAAATTTGCCAATATAAAAACAATGAAATGCAACAAAACAGAAAAGCAGAAAAAAACCAACTCACAAATTAGTGTTTGTTTGCAAATCAGGGGTTTAACCTCATTTGAAAACATTACAAGCTACATTAATGCCAATAACAAAAAGCCTGAAACTTCAGTTAATCATTTAAACTTATTATTGCATATTTTAAACACATATTAATACACAGGAGTCATTAAAGTCTAAAATACAGACAAAAAAAAAAAACACCTTTTGCAAATAACTTATTTTTGCAAGCTGAGAGGCAAAGTCCAACAAACACATTTGCAACGAGGCCAACATGTAGGATTACCATCCACACGTCTCCAAAGCTAATTTAGAGCTGCACCTTGATCATTAGAACCAACAGTTGCAAATTTACACCAAAACAAACTTTGCAGCAGGAGCGAAGCTTTAACGAATCTGTGAGCACAGACAATTTGCATTTATTAGGTTAATTTATTTGTTGAACAGATTCAATCCTGGTAGTCATGAATATATTACAAGTGAAAAGCACCATTTACCCCCCTTTTTTAAGTATAATGCAAATAATTAAGAACTATATCGCAAAAAGAATCCTTCCAACTTTGCTTATTTTATTTTAGGCAGAACAAAGGAATATACAAATAACATCACATCTTTAAAAATGCTAATAAATGTTTTTTCAGTAAATACCACAGGCCTTCCAGTCTGTTAGTTTCTTGATGCTCACATCTACTTTTCTCTGAAGCAGCAGCACCAGCTTCTAACATGCTGAGCAGAAAGGTGCAATATCTTCACTCCAGATGGATCTCATGACCCACAAGCTTCGTGTTGGACTAAATTCAGGTTAAGGGGGCCAAACCATTATTTCTTCTCTACTTCCTCATCTGTGTTGTACACAAATATGTTCATATGAGCACGTTCATGAGTAACATTCTATTTTCGCTTATTTATTGACTTAATGAGGTTGTTTTTTTTTACCTGATGAACTTGATGAACGTAGCTCAAAACAGCAACAATAAAAACATTGCTGTCTTTAACAATGAATGGCTGCTACAACCTGGAACTTGCAGGATACATGCAAGTACAGGTTGTCTGCTGTGTGCACAGAGCAGTCAGGATGGTGTGTGTTGTATCTGAGTATCCCGACCCATTGATAACTGTAGGATAAACATCTTGTTTTAAAAACTTACATAGCCTAGAACTGAAGCTTTAACAATTAAATCTGATAAACTATAGTTGCATGTCCGCTTCTGTGTGAGCCCTGCAGGAGGACAGAAGTGTACTGGTAGCAACCTGGAGAAAAACTGAAATCTCAACCTTTTATTCTGGCCATCATATATGTTAAGTATAGCTGAAATAACAGCTCAGAAATGGTAAATAATGTACATCAGGAGTTTTTTTGTTTTCTTAAAAATAAACCTTGTTGTGCTTAGAAAGAACCTGTCTTCATAAGCTGTTTTTGTTTTGCTTTCTTACAAAAAAAAAAAGGAAATTATGAGAGTGAGAGCAGATTTATTGGGACTTAAGAGTTAAGGCACTGCAAAAACAGAGATGCAAACAGATGCAAACCCTAGAACATTACTTTCTCTTTCTCACCAGTCTCTAACCCAGCTCTCGTCTTTTGTTATTTAGTCTCTAAGTTAAGCATTCTTGTGTTACGTGAATATTATAATATTATTAAATAGCTTTTAGAGACCAAAATTCAATTGCTATGTGACAAAATAATAAACATGACAATTGATGCATGATGTCATCTATCAGAACAAGGTGTTTAATGGTACTTCTTATGACATATTAACAAATGAACAAGAACTAGTTTATGTTGTGGGCTGAGAATTTACTTCAGACTTTTTAAATGGTGAACTATGAACAACATTTAAACGTATGAACTTTGAGCTAGTTCCTTTAAAGTGTGAACTTGCACAACACGGTTGGTCACAGGCTCCTGGAGAGGCAGAAAGAGTAAAGGAGCACTGTCCTGTCAAGGCTTTGTGGCCCTCTTGAGAGGTGCACGCTTCCTGTCCCTCCTGTACAACCGCTCGAGGACAGCATCTTCCAGAAAGTCGCAGCAGGTTTGGGAGTTGATTTTTAGTCCATTTTCAACCTGAAAAAGACCAACGAGCTCCTCCTTAATGACAGCAGCCATCTTCCACCCAGCTGGGGTCCAACTTGAAGTGATGCCCTGTGTCCATTAGTGATCCCACTGCAGGTTCATCCATCTGCTCCATCAAGAGTCACTCTCATTTCATTTGCCCATAAAATCTTTAAAAACTCGGCCTTCTTGTACTTCTTGGCAGAATGTTTTTGCTTCAGCTCAGTGGGAGCTGTGTTTAAGGCTTCTTTACTTTGAATACTTGGTACTTCTGGACACTACAGGAGAGTTGCAGCTCCAGAAATTGGAGGCAGTGGAAAATAAAGGCTTTCTTATAAATTATTTTATAATTATCGTTGCATCTTTTCTTTCCCAAATGCTTTAGGGAAGGGGGGGGACTTGAATAACTGATACAAAACATTTGGTTTTTCTGTTTTCACCTCTCAGAATTTCAGCTGGATTGACTTTGTCTCAAAAATAATTTCACTTGAAGTTGTTCCTTCATGATCAGCTTTACAAGACGTAGTAAAGCTAATGTTGGAAACAGGGCCACAATCTTTCTGATTACACAAAAACAATTCCTTAAAAACAATGCTTTTAATTTTTGAAAAACTGCAAAGAAAAAAACTATAAAATCAGAGCAGACATTGACCTAATATCTGTGCATGCACCCAAACTCTAATAAGGTCTCAGAAATGGTTTCCTCAAATCTTGATATATTGTTGTGTTTGTCATTTTATTAAACTGACATTTTGCTTCTCAGAAAATAAGTTAAACTTTTAAAACAGTGTAAGAAAAACAAAATAATGTATGTTTTAGAATGAATGTGTGACTTCTTGTTTCTCAAAATTAGTGAGCTATTCTCTGTTTCTGTATGAAAAAGGTTGATACCAGCAAATCACATCGATCATGGTTTCCAAAGTTGGGGTTGGGACCCCTCAGTGGGTCGTAAAGCACCAAGTACAGGTTTTACAGTAGAACTACAGAAATCAATAGCACATTTAGGATTAACTTTTACAAAAACTTAAAAATAGTGGTCATAAATGAGGATTTCAATAAAGCCTGTATGTCACTGGGCTAAGACTGTTGAAGACTAGTTAGCAATTCAAGGCATTTACAAGAAAATTGGCAGGTTTTCTGAGTGTTTGCAACTAAGCGACCATCAGTGCAGTTTTCAGACCTGGACGTTTGCCTTAGATGTTTTCTGTCAGAGGAGAGCTCCTGTGCAGCTGTCAAAATCCACCTCTAGCAATCTTGAGATGGTTGCAGACGCCCATAACGAAGTGTAGAGTTCAAGATGCCCCCAATGACTCTGTGACTATTTTGAGACAAAGGTTTGTTGCATACATTTTTTTTAACATGTTCAAAACTCAAGCGTCAAGACTGCATGCCTCTGTGCCTCAAGCAAAGAAACTGAGAACCCCTACTGCAAATGCTTCAAGACACTTCGGAGACTCCCTCGCAAATGCCATTTGACAAATAGTCACCAACAGTCGCCCAGTGAGATGATCTTAAAGATGATCTGTTTCGCTGTATCTGTCACTGTAGCTTCAACAACCACTTTCACACCCCTGTCCCAGCTGTCACGGGACCACAGAACAAACAGATTTAAATGGATGATTTCAATGTTGTAGATAATCTGTGCGTATCTCATATGACTTTTAATAGATGATAGACTCAGATAATATTCAATCATATTAAAGTTTTATATTTATATATCATTTCAATGAGTGAGAAAGTCCATTGCAGTTTGACTATTAACAATCAGCTTTGCAGCCTTAGTTGAGTTCATCTGATAAATGTAATAATGCATATTGTGCACCAAAGGGCATTATCGGTTACAGTAGGGTGGTTGTTGTTTTACCGTAAATTTCGGACTATAGAGCGCACCTGAATATAAGCCGCACATACTAATGCCTGTGCCTGTAACACAGTTGGTTTAAATCATGTGTGTACTGGTGACACACAACGAACCGTAACGGTAAATGTTTTTCCCTTGAACAGTAACAGCTGGTTTTAACTACGACCGGTATGTACCGGTAACACAAAAAAGTAGCATACCAGGTAAATGCTTTATTCCCTGAACAGTGCCTCACGGCTGGTTTAAACTTTTAAAATACTGCCAGTACGTACCGGTTACGGACAATACGTAGCGTACCGGGTAGCCGCTGTCGTCTCCAACGTCTCACCATGGATTCATTGATGCCAAGATTACGTGCAGCAGCTCTATATCCCTCTTCAGCCACCAGATTGATAGCCTTTAATTTGAAAGCTGCATCATAGGCATTTCTCTATGTCTTTTCCATCGACTGATTTTTTAAAAATAGTAGTGTAAGTGAATTTGATTTATCATACAGTTTCATTGAACCACTGTGACCATTCGGTAATTTCACTGGTCAAATGTTACGAGGCTAAATGTTTTGGTGGCGCAAAGCTAGCTACAAAAAAAAAAAAAAAAAATCAATATATTAGCTGCATCCTACTATCAGCTGCCATGTTCAAAGCGTGGAAAAAAGGGAGCAGCTTATAGTCCGGAATTTACGGTGGTTGTTTTTGCCTTTTAGTTTATTATCTACTATTTTCTCTACTTACAGCACAAGCTATAATGTTTATAATATTAAGCTCAGGTCTTAAAGGTAGAAACTGTAGTCAGTTTTTAATTATTTAACCTTTCTTTGTGTTGCAACATGACCCAGGGATTAATAAAGTTATTGTTTGTTACCAAACACTACAACATTTAACACAAGGCCACATGTGAGGAACTACAAGTTTACATGGTACAAAAGGACAGAAGTCCAATCTTTTGTGTTAATATGAAAGTTAATCTGACTTCTTTATTCTTTCTACTCAAATATTTGTCTTTGTGAGGCTTTCAATGTTCCACATTTGAAGCCTTTGATCTGTGTCTACTTAGGAACATGTTACAAAAATAACCTACAGAATAATGACTCCTCACCTCAACACAAGTCTTCATGCCTGAGGCAGCAGCGTAGTGTAGGCAGGTGTTTTTCTTTTTGTCAATGGCGTCAACATCAGCAGTCTCATACTCTCCGTGGTCCAACTTCGCTCCTTTCCATGATAGGATAATTTGCAGGCAATCTGCCCGACGCTGTTCATCTTCATACGGCCGCGAGATCCGTGGCTGCAGCGCCCCCTCAGAGATTAGGATCTGAGGCCCCATGCAGAGAAGGTGCATAGAGGTCTCGTCGTGCACATTGCGCTTGTTGGGATTGCCATCTTTGATTAGAAGAAATGACCTGGGAAAAAAAGAAGAACTGAACATGAATAATAAGTCATTTCTGTCTTTTGGGCTTATAAAATAAAGGCTGTGCAGAAACATTCTTAGTTTGGTGGTAGTCAATGAGTCAAGTTAAACATTTACAATTTTCAGTCTAAAATGTTCTTTTCATAATACTCAAGTACGTCTGTTAGCCAAAACTATGATATATTTTTATCTAAAATAATGTAATTTACATGAAGAATTTTTCATATAAAAAAAAAGGAGGACATAACAAAATACCCACATTTTTTGATGCAGCTGATAAAGCTTTAGTCTAATTAACACCTGCGGCAGAAGATGTAACACAAGAAGGTTTTTGCCTGTATCTGTGTTCATCTGTTGTGTCAGAGAGACCACATGAACCACTAGACAAATTTTAATGAAACTTCCAAAAAACTATCAATTAATGGACACCCACATCTGACTAACTTTTGTAGTCATTCTAATTCAAAAGACTATAGAGCTAAAATTAGGTGTGGTAGTAGCTGAGAGTCATCCCCAATTTATACTCTGAAAGCTAACTGATTGCACAAGAGCTGTTTTTAAAACTTTGCCTCTAACTATTGACGTCAACTCTGTCTGTAAGTAAAATATCTCATGAACCACTGGACAAATTTTAATGAAACTCTCAAAGTAATCACTGGCTGTACTTCTACAACCAATTAACTTTTTGGAGTCAACCCTATTTAAGATGGCTGCCACAGCTAATCAACCTTGGTAAAACAGATAAATGAATATAACTCAGTCACTGAGCTAAAATTTGGTGTGGAAGTAGCTAAGAGTCATCCCCAACACATGCTGTGAGTGCTAACAGATCTTGTGATTTGTTGCAATATCACATGAGATCATGCATAATGTCGTTTACAAGGTCTGACCAAAACATTGATAACTGTCTCTTCTTATTATACGGTGACCTTAGTCTAAAACTCCGGCATAAAAAGCGTAGGGTGATATGCATTCCTTCAAGGACACTAGGTCTTTAACTGAGTATTGTGATACAAATTAAACATCAAATACTTTAAATACTTTTATTTTAAATCTACTGTATATGCAAAAAAGGCCCATAGTGAAATGTACAAAGTGCCTCAATTGGAGTATTTTTCAACTAAGCCTGAGTGAATTTCAAGGTTTCTGTCGATGACAACATAATCACAAATATACCTGTCCGTTCAGTTTATGTACAGAACAACATTGCTTTATCTGCCATCAATTTTCCAAACCAAACCCAAGAAATTTATTCAGGAAGTAATGTCAGACAGTGCAGAGAAAAAATAGTGCCTTAGTGAGATGGAGACAAAACACAAGCAAAGTTGTTAACTTGTAAGATGAGAAGCTCTTGGAATCCCTTTCTATTTCAACCCAGCATGTCACATTCCTGAGAACAGATGGCTCTGAGGAGGGACAGATGGGAACGATACGTATAGAGACAAAACATAGAATAAAAAAATGTTCTTATAATAATACACCATTATTGTATTAAAATGCTGCTCATAAATATTACAGCTGCCCAAAGAAACCTGACACAAAACTACAGCTTTGATGATTAACCCCTCACCTATGAATCCTCCTTCTCCTCTCTGACCACATCATAT
Source organism: Kryptolebias brasiliensis (assembly GCA_028566095.1). Taxonomy (NCBI): domain Eukaryota; kingdom Metazoa; phylum Chordata; class Actinopteri; order Cyprinodontiformes; family Rivulidae; genus Kryptolebias; species Kryptolebias brasiliensis. Next base: position 19,775,317 of record JAOXNZ010000054.1, on the reverse strand, counting down.
TAAAAAAAAGGGTCTGAATGTGTTAATTACATCAGATAACTTTTACATCATTGACTTTCACCAGAGCTCTTTCCTGACCTGAGTAGGCGCATCATGGCGTGCCGGGCAGCATAGTGCAGCGGAGTGTTGTGCTGGTAGGACTCTCCATACGTAGAGTTGGGATCGAGAGCCTCCTTGAACTGCGGGTTGCTCTCGTAGAGCTGGCAAGCCAGCATCTCGTCTCCATTGATGAGAGCTTTACGGAACTTAGTTGCAGTGTTCCCCATTTCTTCTCCTACTGTGGGTTCAAGCGTTGACCAACACAGCAGCCTTTAAAGTCTTCTTTGAGCCGTTCACGTCAAACAAGCCAGCATGTTGCATGTTCTGTATGCCCTAAAGAAAAAAGAAAACAATTAAATCCTTTATGCTTTATGTTTGTTTTTTTAATCCAACAAGGCCTTGCTAGTTACGAAAGGATCACAAGAATGCCATCCTCAAGGTTGCTCAGGCTTCTCTGCAGCCAGTGCTTGTGTCGGCATCACTAGAGCACTGTAAACACCTCCTTCTGTTTATTTTTCCTTTTGAATAACTGAACATGGTGAGCACAAAGCTCACACCGAGCAAAGGACAAGACTTCCTCTGCTATCACCAGGAGCCTCCGCCTCTCTGTGCCAATGCTGCCCGTCCCACTGAGTCCAGGACTCATTATAAAGCAACATTTCCTCAAATGGAGAAATAACACGCAGCGAATCAGCATTCTGCTTCCACCAGAGGACCATATGGTCATGAGTGTTGGGACACAGAGATGCTTTTATGAACTGGTCAGCTGAGCCACAAATCTGCAGAAGACTCGAGTGAAATATGTACTGCTCTGCTTCATACTGGAACTGCGTACATTTCTTCTCCTTCCTTTCACCTGAGCAAAGCAAGCTTTGTGACATCATATGCATGAACAATTCACATCGCCAGTGCACTTATCTAACATTTGACTAAAACACAAAGCCTTCTGAGCTAAAGCCACTAGATTTACATCGACATTCTCTGGGCTGCTGCTTCTCTAAACATGCAACAGCTTGTGCACTGAACTGTGGCTTCACCTGTCCAAACTTCAACTATTTTTAATCGCCCTCCGCCAATAGCAAAAAGGGGCAACTATGTCTTTGCCTGTGTCTGTGTTCATTTGTGTACCGCAAAATAACTCATGAACGACTAGACGTATTTTAATAAAACTCTCAGGAAACAATCACTGGGTACGCATCTACAACTGATTAACTTTGAGTCCACCCAATTCAAGATGATCGCCACGACCAACTGGCCTCAGGAAACACAAGAATGGCTGTAACTTAATCTGAGGGGTTCATGTTCCACAGCATCTTTGCTTAAAACATTGGCATAAACCGTTACGCAAACTCTCAGAAAGTAATCATTGGGTGAACATCTACAAGTCATTAATATTTGGATCCAACCCAATTCAAGATGGCCACCACGGCTAATCAACCCTAGCCGACACAAAAATGGACATAACTTTAAGATTTATAGATACTCAGCTAAATTACAACATAAATTCTGAGCTCCGACAGCTGATTAACTACGAGTCCACCCAATTCACATCTTGCAAATCAAATATCAAATTAGATTTTCAAGGTTTGATCAAAATGGCTATAACTCTGTCCTTCCCCATCATAAGATGATTTTTAATTAAAGTCTCTGCTGTGAAAGGCAGCGGGCGATATGCATTCCTTGAAGGAATGCTGGGGCTTTCATTTCCTGATGATTTGATCCTTTTTTTCCATCAGCTGTTGGCAGGAAAGACACAGAAATATGTCCTGACAGCCTAAAACAAGACCATGGGAAGGGCCTGTGGCTGCCAGGAATGTTCATATAAACACTATCCAATGTATTTTTGTCCCTGGTGGTGTGGGATGTCAGCGTGGTGGAATTTAGAGAAAACATCTGAGGTATGGATCATCAAATCATTCATCAGCAAAGATAAAAACAAAGGAAAATTTGTTTTCTCTGAGACTTTTAACGACTTCAATTTCTGAAATTATCCGATTATCCGAGCTTTGTACACTAGAGATTGAAGGAACGGTCTCCTGATATTGTTTTCTTCAAGAGTACATATCAAATACGAAACTTTACACAGAGCAGAAAACATGCAAAGAAAACAAGTAGATTTGATGCACAACTTCATCCTCGGGTGCTCTAAAGACTCAAGTTTGTGACACATTAATCTGATTTTCATTACTTTGATCCTTTTCTGGGTTAATTATCCAACTCAGAGTGACTCTTTCCAAGAACAGGATCCACTAACTTTCAATACAAACACAAGCATTTACCTTGAAATGAAAGCTATAACATCAAACTCTCATTTATTGACTGATGAAATGGAAACAAGCAGAACAAGGATCTCTAGATTAATGTGGATTATTGAACTTTTTGTGAGCAATTACATGACCATTTTCCCTGCGTAGACAATATTGTCTCCTTTCATTATTCAGATTCATACAATAAACAATAAAGTGTTTACGGCTTGGGGGAAATGATCCATTTGTGTAAACTATGTGGAACAAGTTAACTTGTCCAGCTTGTGTCCCTGCAGGATCCGCCTGAGATCATACACAATCACAAGATTAAACTCGGTCAGTGCCTCACTTGTAAACACCCTTTTCCATTAAGAGATATAATGTTATAGACATAGCACGTAATCGATGTGGACACTGTCCAGATGCATTGCTAAAATAACCAATCTGACGATAGTTAACGCCACTCCACCCCCGTAAGGACGCCAACAAACCACATCCACCAGCAACTGTCCACACAGCCATCTTAAATAACAGGGGGAAAATGACACCGCTTGCCTGGAGAACTGCCACTTCTGTCACTGAACTCCCTGATGCAGGCCTTTTCTCATCATGTCGTGTGGTGTTTACCATTTTTCGCTAGCTCAACCCGACGGCAGCGTGTCATGCTATCGTAACGAACAGCCGCCCCCCGGTGCTCACTTTGTTACGTTTCTGCTCCGTGGAGTCACTCGCCACTCACCGACCTTACACCGTTTCAGCCGCAAACCGCTCCGTTTTGTTGTCGCCGCTGCTGTTTAATGGCAAAACACAACGAGTCTCGGCTGCATTCAAAAACAACAAACATCGTGACGCATCTGCGTCCACGAACGTCAGGGCACGCGCTAGCGGAGGAGCTAGGCGGCTAACAGCGCTGCTAGCCAACTTAACGCTAACTAGAACACTTTGATAAACTCAGTAAATAATGACTGACAAGTGTTGGGACTTACGCAAACGGCGCATTTCGCTTCTGGACAAACCACCTGGTGGGTTCACTGTCCGCCAGGAGCGCGAAAAACCGGCTTTTTCTCCTAAAATCCTGGGAACACTGAGCTCAGGGATGTGGATGAAGGTTTCCCCTGCTAGTCGGGTTGCCAGGTTTGACTACATCCCTCAAAACATGCGCTGAAAGACGCGTCTGTCCTGCAAGTTTTAACCTTTTTCCCGCTCTGACATACTGTACCTCACTTAAATGACTGAATCTCCTCAGCATGTCACCAGGTTGCAAACCATGAAATCAGAGATAGAAATGTTATCCTGAACTATATTAAATGGTGTAGTTTGAGAGAGTTTACTCCAGTAGTTTTCCAGATATACTGGTATGGAATTCTAAAATGCGGGTCAGCAATCAATGTAAACAATTACTTTAATATGTATATTTTACTCAACAAGCCGGAGCATAAATACGTACCAGTGCAATTATCTGACTTCTCACGTCACCATTGTTCACGTGTTTTCAGTCACTTCGACTGTTTCCGTAGGTAAACAAAGGCATCCGGTCACAAATTTTTAATTTAAAGACACATGAACCATCGATATGAGGAAAAGGATTGTACAAATTTTGTATCTTACTTCATGAATTATTTTGCCAGTCTCCAGAACATTGCAATGAGTACCTTCAACGATCCATTAGTTTAAATTAGTTGTGTTAAAACAGAACAATGTCTAAAATCTTAGTTTAAACAATTCACTTTGTTTATCATGCGTCATGAAGAACTATACAAGGGAAACAAACATGTAACATTGTATGTCTCATTTTGCATTTCTATTGTAGCTGTTTACTGTTTAGTTATTTCTCTTTTTTTGTTGTTTTGTCTTTTTGGAGTAATACCATGACTCCTTGGGACCCGTGTCAAATGGGACTTTTGAATCCATTTCTTAAATCATGTAAGAACTTCAAAGTCAAGACCATATATTTACTTCTCCAACATGTTAGACCGGACAATGTGTGGCAAAACAAGCACAACTGTTATTTGTGTAAGCCCACAGTTATACCATCAGAATTTTGAGGTGCAGTAATACAATTTATACGTTTATAGACTGGTCCTCATTTATAATACACAGTTAATAAGCCTCCAGGCTTCCGTAGATATAAAAATCACATTATTTAATAGGCTTTAGGCTTTTTTGAGGTAATCATGGCAAAATAAAAAAGGTATTTTACTCAGAAGCACTTTTCAGAGCAACCAGTACAATAATAAAACAGGCCACTAGAGGGCGGCAAAGTCCGCAGGAAAAACTGGCCTTCATTCTCCAGCTTGTAATGTGGATTACAAGAGCTATGAACCTAATAAAATATATGTAAGCATCACACTGACTTTGAGTTGTTAAAATTCATGTATCAACAGGATGAACACATTACCCTGTGAAGTATGAATACAATAATCTAAACAGGAACAAAATCGTTTCAATGCTCAAAATGACCACTTAGACATGCAACAGAACAGATATGCCTTTTATTATCAAATATTTGAACTTTGCAATGAGGCTATATATACCATATTATTCTCATCTCTTAAGAGTGCACACACTTCATATAAACAGGCCTTCAATAAATAATCTGTAAACATGTAATCTCACTGTAAAGATAAGAGACATAAATGTATGCAGCAAGAAAACATACACTGCACAGCTTTAAAAAAAAAATAAAAAGGGCATCTTAAACACCTAACACAATTACTTAATTGGGATTATTTAAAACACATGTTCAGAAAAGCAGACTTTAAAACAATGGATCTCAAGATGTTAAAGCTTATTGTGCCATCTCTTTTAATTTGAATGTGATTGTTTTTGCCATTGATATCCTTATTTTTACTACAAAAAGAAATAAACATTTATCACTGCCAAAAACAAAACGTAATGGTTCTTATGAAACAATAAAAACAAAATAGAAGCTCCTATTTACTGTGGCAGATGAACCAAATGAGGCTTTGACTTTGAAAAACTCAGGGGTTTGCGTAAAAGGAGTAATAAGAAGCCATGCCTTTGGTTGGGGGGGCTTCTTTACTGTAGGAGCTGGGTGTGGCAGAGGACAGGTCTTCGCACTTGCTGTTCACAGACGAGTTGTCCGTGCTCAGACCATTAAGAGACAAGCGCCTTCGCTTGCAGGAGACAGAATAGGACTCTGCCTTGTTGGGGGACAGAGCTGAAGTCTGGCTCTCTGTCCAGGAGCTGATCAGAGCTTCAGTGCTGTGCACCTCCTCTTCAGTCTGCACTTTAACTTTCCCCGACTCCTCTGAGAAACCAGCGGCCGGGGTGGGCCGCGGGGACCACGGCAGGCTGGGGGGCACTTTTCTTTGGTAAGCTGCTCTGGACCCCCACCCTGCAGACATGGTGGTAAACGGAGAGTCCGGGTAGTAGCTGAGAGCGTGAGTGGTCTGCATGGACAGAGATTTGATGCCGTACGGGAGGAGGGAGCCTGGGTACTCGCCCTCGTAGGGCGTCAAATCGAGCTTGTTGCTGGCGCTCATGGTGCAGTTTCCCCCCTGCTGCACGGAGGTGACAAACCACCTCTGCGACGCCACGTCATCTGTCTGAGGTGAGAGGAGGCTGTTAGTCTGCGGCACTGCTCTCTCACAGTTGTAGAAGCGGTTCTGGGGGAGGTTGTTGACGAACTGGTCCTGGAAAAGGGGCTGCATTGTGTAGCGGGTGCCGGGGACAATCTGATGGGCTCGGGGGGAGTCGTTTGGAGACGGCGTGAGGCGGTCACTCTCTGGAGCGGTATACATCCTTGGAAAATAAGAAATAAAATGAGAAGTCAAGGAGGAAAAATATGTGGCTAATGTACTTTCAAAACGTGCTGCATTCTGTGTGAAAAAATTCATGCAGTTTGACGTAAAATACTCACGAATCATAATTATCTCTGAATCCTTTGGCAAAAGGGTTGTGATCAATTTTCAGCTGTGTTATCTAAATCATAGGAGGAGATTTGAAATGAGAGGAAAACATTCGTTTTGCTTGTTTGGACCACATGCATATCAGAAATAAACTTATAAAAATGATAACTGAAAAGTGTCAATAAATAGATATGCTTTAGAAATAGATATTTAGACTAAAGAATAACTGTCATGATTGTAAACACTCTAAAGGCTTTCGTTAGAAAATATAAAAGCAGTTTTTGAAAAAGTAAAACGTGTATGGTTGCAGTGGGATTTTGTTGCATCCACTCACATCAGTGTTCTGGTAGGCAGTGACCGCAATAAACTGGGTCTCAGGAAAAGTAAAACACTGAGTTTTAACATCACTGCTGATGTCCTCCACTCCGTCCTCAGACACCTCCACGATGTGCAGCCGAGGCTGGTACTTGTGCAGGGACTGCAGAACTATCATCTGCAGATTATTGAACAGCAGGGGAGACAAATCAACAATAAAAAAAAAAAGCATTGCAGCTTCATCATCTCACATTTGTCTGCATGCATCACATTTGTGCAAAAAGGACTTTCAGTGGCTTTTTCTTTCTCTTTTTTTTTGATGCATGACAAAAAAACACCTCGAGTCAAATTCTTATTCAATCTGATTCATTTGCAAAACTTTTACTATTCTCCTTTTTTTATATATGTGCTTTTATGCGTGCCTATTTTTCAAAAATATTTCAAACGAGGAGGAAAGATAAATAAATGAAGATAAAATAAAATATTTTCATGCATTTTAAAATCTAAAACAAAAATGAGAAAACAAACTCATTCATGAAATTAACTAAATAAAAATTACAATTGAATCAAATGACAATTAGGTCCACTTTAAAACAGGTGATTCTTTTTTAAATCAGTGAAGAGTAAACCCTTTATTTTGTCTTTTTTTACCTGGGATGTGTTGTGGCTGGTTCCCTTGTTGTTGGTGAGTTTGAGTTTGCTGAAGGAGATTTCTTGTCTCATCCAGTGGGCCCCTGTGTTCGGGGACTCTGGATGGATGTAAACTTTGTTCCCTAAAATAAAAAGCAAACAAAATAATAATAAAAAAAACAATAAATATGTGAAAAGCGACTCAGAGCGCAGAGAGGAGGAAAAACGTCTGGACTGCAGCAATTAAATGCACCTCAACCTCAAGATAAAATTTTTAAAAAGTTCTCGACCCGGTTCTGTACCTTGGCTGCTGTTGTCCGCCTTCCCGCAGGTGACCCATTTGCCCCCCTGGAACCTCCAGTGGTTCGGATCCGCCAGAACCACCTCCACAAACACGTTATAGTGCGACGTGACGTTCAGACCCGCGATGTTAAAGCTGAGGAAAGGGAACATCCTCCTGGAAAAACACACACACACACACACACACACAACCCATCAAGCAGAACTCTTTCACTGCTGCTGCGCATGGACCGGTCCGGACCGCCTCACCTGCCCTGCTTGGTGATGATCATCTCGGTCTGGTGCCGGTGGAACTTGAGCCACAGGGGCCGGTTGCAGAGGTAGACCTGGGCCCTCAGCCCGGGGCCCGCGCCGCCGGCCAGGGCCATGTTGCTGAGAGCGGAGCCGGAGCCGGAGTAGGGCGGGTAAAGGCAGCCGAGGTTCTGGCCGTGCTGGTAGGACGGGCTGAAGTGAGCCGACGGGGAGTACCCGGCCGGAGGCAGCACGGAGCCCAGGTGGAGAGAGGAGGGATACCTGCCGGCGCCGGGCGGGCTGTACACCGCCCCACCCGGGGTGTACGGGAGAAACGACGCTTCCGGGTTCTGCTTAGAAATCGCGTGTGGGATGTAGTACCGGTCGGAACCCATCCCGTGTTGTTCCGAGTACCTGTTGCCGGCAGCAGACTCGTCTCCATCCGCGGCCGGAGACGCGCGCTTCTCCTCCTCTTTGGCGGCCGAGTACGCGCTGCTCTCCCCCTCACCCCCGAGCATGATCCAATGATTCACCCGGTCCCGTTAGGAGAAGCTTCGGTTTGTGTTCAAACTGCTCCCGAATCAACCCCCACTCCGGTAAGGAGGGTGTTTTCTCTTTAAATGTCTCCTTTAAGCCTCCGCTGGAGCCCGAACTGTCGGTAAAGACAAAAACAGGGAAAAGTTCAACGTAGTCTGGTTGCTTCTGGTAAAAAGGCCCCCCAGCCAAAGAAACGGTTAAACTGTGGCTTAAACTCAAAAAGAAAAGATTTGTGCTCCCAGACAAAAAAAGTGAAATGCTCTTTTTTTACTGTAAAAAAAATAAAACACATGTTTTGTGTTTTCTAGTTGTAATTAAGTGGAAATTAGCTATTTATGTAAGTATAAGACACAGTTTAGAAATAGGCCTTTTTCTTTTTATTAAAAAAAATCACAAGAAGACTTTCAAGCTTC
>JAOXNZ010000054.1:19709392-19748235 GCA_028566095.1 Kryptolebias brasiliensis | reverse complement strand
TACATATATATATATATATGAACAATTAGTATACTACTTGTTGTAGAACGCTCTTATGAACCACCTCGGTTTGGAAAAATTGAGTTCAACAAACTTACAGCTAGTCCAAACAGAACTAAAGACCAAAGCTGTTAGCTTGTTAGTCCGATCAGAACCAAACTCTGTTTCTCCAAATTGAGGTCAGACAAAGAGGTATATACAACAGGTGATATACTAATTGTTTATAAACTTTTAGCAACAGTTAAGCTTACTTGCCTGCATCACTCTTCACGTTTCAGTTTCTATTTTTTACTTCTTTTTATAACAGTAACCAAAGAAAATAATTTTTAAAACTTATATCTGACTTTTCATGACCGAATGATGGCTTTTTAAATGAAAATTTATGATACATTATTTTTTTTATTGGCTATTAACAGATAAAATTGAAGGCCTATAACTCCTTGAAGAAATGCATAACACTCGCCTCCTTTCAAAGCAGAAGTTTAGACTAAGATCATCTTATGTTCAGAAATTACAGTTGTAGCCATTTTGGTCAAACTTTGAAAATAACATTATATGCAACTGCATAATCACGAGATGTCACGCTCAGAGTATGTGTTGCTCAGTATCTGTAAATTTGACTGAGTTAGTGAGAGTCAGCTCCTCTAAGTCCGAGGCCATGGTTCTCAACCAAAAACGGGTGGAATGCTCCCTCCAGGTTGGGAATGAGTATCTGGGAGTCTTGTTCATGAGTGATGGTAGGATGGAGCAGGAGATGGATGGACAGATCGGGGCCTCGTCTGCAGTAATGAGGGTGTTGCTTCGATCAGTCGTGTTAAAGAAAGAGTTGAGCCGAAAGGCAAAGCTCTCGATTTACTGGTCCATCTACGTTCCAACCCTCACCTATGGTCATGAGGCTTGGATCATGACCAAAAGAACAAGATCCCGGATACAAGCTGCTAAAATGACGTTCCTCTGTTGGGTGGCCGGGCTCAGCCTTAGAAGTAAGGGGAGGTGCTTCGTCATCCGGAGGGAGCTCGGAGTAGAGCCGCTGCTCCTTTGCATCGAAAGGAGTCAGTTGAGGTGGTTCAGGCATCTGATTAGGAGGCCTCCTGGAGGCCTCATTTTTGGAGGTTTTTCTGGTATATCTCACTGGAAGAGACCTCGGGGAAGACCCAGAACTCACTAGAGGGATTATGTATCCTCTCTGGCCTGGGAATGCCTTGGGATCCCCCAGGAGGAGCTGGAGAGCGTCGCTGTCGGTAAAGTCAAAAACAGGGAAAAGTTAAACATAGTCTGGCTGCTTCACGTAAAAAGTCCCCCCAGCCAAAAAAAAAAGTTAAAATGTGGCCTAAACTAAAATGTATTTAATAAAAAGAAAATATTTGTTATCCCAGACAAAAAATTCAATGCTGACTTTTACTTATTAAAAAAAACAAACATTTTTTGTGTTTTCTTTGGGTTTCATATTCAAGGTCTGGGTTTCTCTCCTGGACCTGTTGCCTCTGTGACCCGACCACAGATAAAAGATGGACGGATGGATGGATGGACGGATGGATGGATGGATGGATGGATGGATGGACTGAGTTAAAGCCATTTTGTGTAGGGTATTATTGATTAGCTGTAGCTGGCATCTTGAATTAGACTAACTCTAAAATTTAACTGGTTGTAGAGATATAGCCAATGATTATTTTTTGAAAGTTTCATAAAATCCATTTAGTGGTTCATGAGATATTTTGCTAACAGACCTACAAAGTTGACATCAAAATATCTTGTACAATCTGTTAGCACTCTCAGGTGAATGACTGTAAACTGAGTTTGAAAAAACTCTTTTTTTAAGTCATCTCGAATTGGGTTGACTCCAAAAGTTAATCCTATAGGCTAGAAAAGGTTTCATTAAAGACAGTAAAACAGACCCACTATCAGGAGCTCCCCATGCATTCCTTCCTATTCAGTTTTTATATTAACATTTTTAGTAACGTCAGCGACGTGACAAACACGGTTGGGTCCTCGTGTGTGTCTCTGGGATTTGTAGTCTTTTAGGCCCCTCCCCCTCTGCGTCAGCGGAAGTGTTTTGAATGTTAGCGAGCTAGGTCAAATTGGCTCTGTTTTGTAATGTTTTGAGAAGCTCCACGATAATGGAGGCAACACACACAGGTATTAAACATTAAATATCTCCATAGTGTTTAGCGGTGTCTTTATAAGCATAACGTTCATGTTAGCTAGGTGGCTAGCCAATAAATAAGTAAACTCGTGGCTACAGTAACGTTATCTGGATAATAATACCTGTTTGAAGTTTGGTGTAGTGACTTATTACTCGCATATACAGATTAAAAATGTTTCTGTTTAACTCAAAAGATACATTTAGCTACCCTATTTAGTTTTGCGCAGACGGTTCGGACATCGCACCTGCGTGGATATATTAACACAGAGGAGCCCCCGTTTGTCTCTTATTGAACAGTTTACAACGATGTTTATTGAGGTGTGGGTTAATGTTTTACCTTTCCCCCACCTCTTCAGAGGAAATCCACCTGAGGCATGTGGAGACGGATGTACTCATCCCCAAGATCATGAGGGAGAAAGCCAAGGAGCGCTGTGCAGACAGAGTTGAAGGTGTGTGTTTGTGTTTGTGTTTGTGAGTGTGAGAGGCCCAGGATTCTCACCTTTCATGCCAGAGTTTGAAACTGAGGTCATCTTTTTGAGCCAATCAACGTTTTGGTCAAAGCTTAAAAATAATATGCAATATTGTGAGATGTCATGTTAGGAGTGTGTGTTGTTAATGACTGTCAGCAACTAGTGCACCAAATTTAAGCACAATATCTGTCAAATTACCTGAGTTATAGCCATTTTAATGTTGCTATGGTTGATTGTGGAGGCCTTCTTGAATTGGACTGGTTTAGAGGTAACTTTCAAGAAAATTATTATTTCTTGAAAGGTTCATTAAAATATGTCCAGTAGTTCATGAAAAACTTTGCTACGAGATAGACAGCGTTCGCTCCAAATAGTTAAAGGCAAAATTTTAAACAAAGGTCCTGTGCAGTCAGACTATATTTAGGTATATTCATTTTTTTAAAGATCAGTTTGTTCTGGCAGACATCTTGAATTGGGTGGACTTCAAAAGTTAGTCAGTTATAGACGTACATCCAATAATTTCTTGTTGCAAGTTTCATTAAAATTTGTATAGTGGTTCATGAAATATTGTGTTAGCACCTTTGATGATGGGTTAATTGCACTAAGGAACTTCATATACGCAAATATAGAAACACTATTTACTGCCTTTATCTGTAGAGTAGATGTGAATTTACAGTTGGCATCGATGGTCCCCATCGTGTATGTAGTGTTGACATGTGCCTCACCCTGATATCTAACTATGAACAGGCCTTCATAGGACTCTGACTCTGCGTGAGGAAACATGGTTTATTGCAGATCTTTTTGGCTAATAAAGAATTCTGTTCTTCCTTGCTACAGTCAAAGTTTGTGAGGTCTAAACAAAATTGACCAGTTTGTTACCTTCCACACAGTCTAGCAACATCTCATGGCATTTCATCTTGTTGATGCTACCAAAGCTGCCCGTTCTTGTGAACATGCAGGACAGCAGATTCAAGTTTTACTTGCTGCTGTTTAGGTCGAGACAGAAAAACTCTTAAACTTTTAACCCTGCACTCGAGAAGTTTTAATTATCTCTGACATTGTCCTTTAATGTGCACATTAGTTCATTGAACAAATTAAATTCATATTTTGTTTCGGCCTATCAACATTATCTGATATACAGACGAGTGTAGGTGAATGATGAATGAATTCAATCTAATTTGAGCAGTTAATGTTGAAACTCATAGGCTAAGAATCAACTGTTTAGTTTAAAGAGTCTACAGAGATGTCACTGAGTCAACCTTGTTTTGTGGTTAAAGTTGTAGCTAACGTAGAGCTAAATGTGCTACGCTGACAGCGAAGTTTTGGATTTTGTTCATTTTTGAAATATGGGAATTTTTTTTAACATCATCTAAGAGCTTTTACATTGAGTTACAGTATCTGACATCACTGTTCAGTTTTCTGCCTGTTGAGATGTAACATTTCTCTATAATGTCAAACATGTTTTTTTTAAAAAAAAAAACACATAAAAAGACAAAGAAGCATACTGTCCGCAAACATGCAGGCTGAGGTGATGGGACAGACAGTGGCTGAGTGCGTAGTGGAAACCCCCATCATATTACAATCTTTTCATCTCACTCATTTTCACACCTTCATCCTCCACCTTCTTGTGCTGTGTGTGTGTGTGTCTGCACTGAACCCCTGTGTGGCTGTGTTAGAGTTTTACAAGGGGGGGGGGGGTGAAAAACTTAGTCTATAAGTATGTTTTCCTGTGTTAGCTGTCTCTGCATATATGCCCCTTTGGAGGTCACAGTTCTGTGTTGTAAGCTGTAGAGTTCACACGGGTTCCACCAACTCGCAGGTATCCTCATTCTAGCTTTGCTTGACATGATTGTTCACACATTTCGCACAGTTCGCGTCTCGTGTCTTTCAGAAACCATTTGAGCAACCTGCATGCGAAATAATCATCTTTCATGCATTACAGCTGTTATGCTTTTGGTTGTGAGCTGAATCTACTGGCTCTGCTTCTGATCAGAATCAAGGAAAAGATGAGGGAAAGTCTTTAGTAAAAAAAATATTTAAATCCTTCTTAAAGTCACCTGCCAGCGAAGATGAAGCAATAATGTTTCTGCCTGTGGGTGCCGTGTGTGTGTTTGTTTGTCCTTGCCCTTAATAAAATATCTTATAAATTAAGCAACAATTTTTAAAGAAACAGATCTACAACTGATTAACTTTTGGAGTCAACCATATTTAAGATGGCTGCCAAAAATAGTTGTCATTAGCCAACACAAAAATGGCTTTACGTCAGTACATTTTACACATATTGAGCTAAAATTTGGTATGGTAGTAGCTGACAGGCTTTTACAACACACTCCAAGCACTGACAGATCATGCATGTATGCTATTTTTAAGGTTTGACCAAAATAACTATAACGGCATCACTTCTCAACATAAGACCTTAAGACCATAAGATCTTAGTCTAAAATGCATAAAAGGTGGCGGGTGATATGCATTTCTTCAAGGAATGCGAGGCCTTTTGTTTATATATAAGTTGCTCACACCCTGATGTTTTTTTAAAAGCTCTAAATCTCTCTAAATGTTCAGATCTCTTGTTTCTGCTTTCCTCTAACTGCCACATTTCACTTCTTTAAATCTTAAAATGGCAAACCCAGCAGTCTGAAGTGAAGGTGGCATCACACTTTTCTTTACAGCCACATCCACTGACATGAAACTGGCCTCATAGATTCGTCTTAGTGCGGTCACAGAGACAACCCTCTGGCATTAAGACAGGGATGAAGCGTCGCGTGATTACATTAGTCGCACTCTTCTGCTTCTCCAAATTGGTTTAGCAGTTTTTCTTTATTTCTTTACATCTGAATCCTGATGAAAGGCTCTGTGTGATAACCATACTGATGCCACTGATAAGATGTAAGGGCAGAGCTTTTAATTAAAGCCTTGAGAAAGAGCTTGCTAACAAGGTGAAGGCTCTGTCTGCCACACCTTCCATTGAGGATCCTGCATGTGTAATGAGGTGTGTGGCACTAGCTGAAGCATGGTGGCTCTGACGCATTTTTCCAACTTGTCCCGTTTTCCAAGTTGTTCTTCAATCATTAGAAATAAAGTGAGAAAAAGTGTCACTTTTCTTCACGTGTTAAAATGGTTCCGTCTTAAGTCCTTGCCAGTAATCTATTGGAGTAAAACAACAAAGGCTTTGCGTCTACCTGTATTTGATAACGTGCCCACAGTCTCCAGATTTCAATTAAGTACCAAACCTATGAAAAACGTGGACTAAGTCATGTGTCTGCAACCTGCGGCTCTAGGGCCAGAGGTGGCTCTTTGAAGCTTTGACCAAAACTAACATGGAAATTCATTTTAATAATTTTTATACCCACTAAACAATGCCTAGATTTAACAGGGTTTTTTTTTTTTTTCCAAATATGTGAATGATGCTACTAATACAAGGAGTGGAACATGTTGATCAGATTATGCCAGCAGATGTTGGTCACTTCATTAATCCATCAGTGTGAGCTTTCTCTCAAATCCACCAGGAAACTAATTGCTTTGAATACCTTTGAGACAAGTTGCTGAGAAGATATATGGTGAGTCAGTTTGGTAATAGGTATTAGAAGGAAAAGCTTACATTTTGATTTAAAAAAAATCAGAAGAAACTTAAAAAAAAGTCACAATTACATATTAGACTGGCCTAATTTTTATTTTCACTTTTACGATATTCTTTATTATTTCAAAGTGCGATACTTAATTATTTATTCCACAAAATAAAATAAAAATATTCCTTTAGGCCTGCATAGTTCAAGTTAAATTTTTTATCAAAAGGGGTATAAACTATAAAATGTGTTTTTTTTCTCCTTTTTTACATGATTATGGTCTTTTGTCCTAAAATGTAAAACTATAAAAAAGCAGTTTGTGTGGAGTTCAAGCTTTTAAAGCTGAGATGTTCTGTGAACTAGATTCACATGCAGATTATCCTGGCCCAAAAATGCAGAAAATCCAGGCAAACAAAGACCCTGACGAGCCTCTATTGTGAGGAGACTGAGGATAATCTGCATGTCAATCTAGTTTACACAACATCTCAGTTTTAAAAGCTTGAACTCCACACTCTCTGATTTTTGAATAGTTAAAGATGAGAAGTGAAACATCAATAACTACAGAATAGAAGTCCAGTTTTGGTTTTTTAACCTTTTTTATGGATTTACCATGTCCTGGATGACTGAGAATCTACATCAGTGTAAAAATACCAATAAATGGTAAAATTCAAGATATATTTTTAGTTTTGGAATGTCACCCCCACTGGTCATCAGTTTATATTCACAGTTGTAGCACATTTTGCGGTTCTAGACACATTTTATTTAGTGAGCTGTGCAGCACTGTCCCAGCCATATGGAGCCTGGCCACTGCCAGGTGTAGAGCTAAAAATGTGCTGTAGGTGTTGTGCTGAGCTTTGTTTTTGAGGTGGAGCTGCAGAATCAAAGAGAGAAAAACAAATTCAGCACAACACTGGATGCATAACGAGGGTTTAGTGACCGTTTGCAAATTGCGACATCTGGCTGTATTATCTAAAGACAAAGTAGAGGTGATTGTGCCTTTGTTTGTATTTTAAGAAATAATTTAAATATTTATGGCCTCCTTCACACTGGAGGATGACCCTACTATTATGTAAACAACACAAACAGCCAGAACACGGATGACAGTCTTAGCAGGGTCTTGAAGAGGTCTTCGGCAGCATATCAGGGTCCTGGGTGGAGCATGTAGGAGCGAGGTGGCAGTGTATCCAGGATGTGGGATCTGTGCACACCAGTGTGGTTTGGTCATTGAGAATTTGAAACAGGACTGACCACACTGGCCTCATTCCTAGGCTACAACCGTCGTGGAATCAAGCCAGCACAGATATGACGCCTGTAGCTGCATCCTTGACCTAGTCTGAGAGAGTTGTGGCAGGGTGGGTATTGGGACAGAGGAGAGTGTCCCGAGGACATGGAAAATAGCAGGGAACAACCTTTGGCAAGTACTTGGAGTGTAGTAGCATCACGACTGACTGGAGGTTTTGCAACTTAAGCCATGTTCTGAGTTGCCACAAAGCGGGGTGGTCATCCAGCGTGAAGGGGGCCTGGATAAAACCTGCTCAGAGCTTTGACATTTTTGAGGCCCTATAAAAAAACCTCATCTAGTCATTGGCATTTGACTGATTTTGTTCATTGTGTTTTATGGGAAGGTTTTGCTACTTTGTTAGTTTGTTCTATTCGGTATTATCGGTGTCACAGTTTGTGCTTTGAGATACACTTTTATTGCTCTTTGTTTTGACAAATCTTTTACTGTACAGTACTTCAGTGCAGCTTTTGTTGTTTGTAAAGTGCTTTATAAATAATATTGACATTAAGCCCGTTTCCTTACCTCCATCCAGCCTTCAACCAGTGCTGTAAAGAATCTGGTTTCTTAATGGTATTTAAGTGTCGAGAGGAGAACTCAGCGCTGAAGGAATGTCTGACGCAACAGTGAGTATCCTACACTTCTTTCTGCAAAACTCAGCCCTTGCAGTCTAAGGTGGGATTTTGCTACATGCTTCCCCACGAGTAGCTTTTATTCAGCCCTCCCTGTTTGCTGGAAGTCTGTCTCAGGAAAATCATACGACTGTAACAGAATAATGATGTCGCACCTTCTGTCTTCCACCAGCTACCAGGATCCTGCATTTTTCGAAGAGTGCAAGCAAGTTTACATTCAGGAGAAACTGGAGTTTGAGAAGACGGGGATCCCGGCCAAGAGCAGGAAACAGAGACTTCCAACTAGCATGTAATATTCAACATGTGTTTGAGGTGTCCACATGCAGACTCAAACTCACCCAGGACAAACTGGGAGAAGTACGACAAAAGTTTGTTTCTCTCAAAACTACAAAACTCTGTGTTTTAAACAAATCTGTGAAATGATTGATGTTTCTTTTGTGCAAAAGAGTGACTGATAATTAAAAAGATGGTTTGACGTTCAGACCACGTGCAAAACATCAATGGTCCACTATCGACACATTAAAATTATTTTCACCATACGTAGGTTATAGCAAGAATACAGCTGTCCAGTCTTTCCTTCTGAAGACTTCAGTACTTTGGATTTCATGTGGCACAGGTTCAATGTGAGGGACAACCTGATCATAAAAATACCTGCAATGAAAGCATGAGTGGTCATGAAGAGTCTGCTCTGATGGTTTTACCTGGACCCGCAGCTTAGAAAATCAGCAGCAGAGGAAGTTTTGGATTAACTTGCAAAGAATAGGAGAAAAATGTGGAAGTTACAGAGTAAAAAAAGAGACATCTTTTAATCCTTAAAGCAGCCTTCTCCGATTGTGTGACATTGAACATGTTTCGTCTTCAACAGTGTATGTTAGCCAGAAAATACAACAAAACCAAATAAAATCAGGATGTTTTCCTAATAATACTGATGTGCCTTAGAAAAGCATGTCAGTGTTCAACATTTGCTACTGATTTACTCATTTAAACCTAAATTGTGCAAGCAACTTACAGGCTTGGATTTGTGTTTTTGAACTATTTGAAAACAGATCCCATGAAATTAAAACCGACCTGCATCCATCAGGCATTGTACAAACTGAAATCTGTACAACTTGTTTGTGTTCAGACGTTGATATTTCTGAGTGTTTTTAGCATCTGTTTATCTGGTGTGACAACTTTGGTTAAGTTCTATTCTTTTTTAGTAGAGTATGTTTAGTATTTGTACCTGTTGAATCTGAATCGTATCAGCAGGATGGCTACATTACTTTCATTTAAAAAAGTAAAGTTCAGCTGGCTATCAGATGGTCTATTTTAAGCGACGTTCTGGCGAAGGGCTGAGTCTTCAGACTGTTTCTACTTTTTCTGCCAGGGTGATTAGGATAAGATGTTCTGTTTAAACTGAAATGAAATTAAAATTGTGTCATTTAAAGTTGAACAGTTCAACAGTAACATTCTGAAATGATAGAAATATTGCTTAGGCCCTGGGAAGGATTGTCCGTTAATGAATATTTAAGAACAAGAACTTTAGGAACTGGGTGTTCACAACACCTTATGACCACAACAGGAAATATTTAGCTGTGAACTCCGGTGTTTTTATTAACCACATTGATATCATCACTTGCCTGTATCCTCCCCTTTCTTCTGGTTATTCATTTTTTTCCCACCACATTGCAAATCAGCGAGCAGTTTGACCACATCGCATGTGTAACGGGCCCAAAAAAACTGACCTAATGTCAAATCGATGTGTTACACAGAGAATTGCTTGCCGCGTCAAAATAAAAATAAATTAATGTGTTTATAGTTTGGCCAACTTTGGGTAAGTGTGACTATTTTCAGGTGTATTTTAGTGAGAGTAATGGAAATGTCTGAATGAAATTTTAGGTTTAGCACTTCAGTTTTAGCTTCTTCAGCACATCGCAGCAGAATCATTCAGCACTCACAAAAAGCCACTTCTCCAGTGTCCTTTGTTTTATGTTGTAACGCTATGCTGATGAATGCAGCTAATAGAGGAACAAACGGCTACCTTTCATTCATTTATTTATTGAATCATATTTACAAACAGTCTGAAGTGCAGTAGGTCTAAAATATAATCCGTATCTACTGTACATTGCATTTTGGTTTGCAAATCCTTTACAGAAGTATGAAAGTACTGCTGTAAAATAACGTTTCTTTAAAACTAAGAACAAAAAGACTGAAGCTATGGAACAGATTGAAGAAAATGCAAATGAAAGCAATCTTTTCAACAAACCCTAAGCCTTTGTGCACGTATTTGTCAAGTCACAGCTCACATTTCTTAGTTTTGCCACCATTACAGACAGCTCTTGCTCTCACATCAAAGGTTGTGGTATCAGGGGAGAAAAAATAAAAGTATGGAGTGCAAAATCACATTTGGCAAAGTACTGAAACCCACCATTTACATTTATACAGATATGCACATTCTCTTTATCGTGTATGCGTCTGTACATCATTTTAGACTTATCTGACTTAAATATTGAAGCAAATCCTCCCTTTTCTGTAATTGGAAAATTAACATTGGCACATAGCAGGGATTACATACACCTACTGTCTAAATATTCACAAATCTTGTCTTAGCTGTCCTCAAGTTTTACAAACACAGGAGTGTATAGGTGCCATTTTTGTGAGCCTTTATATTATGACCAAGTAAAATACCTAACCATGCACAGCAGTACGTTTACAGTACTGCTGAAAAAAAGAAAAGCCCATAATAGATGCTATTTGACAACAACTGTGTGAAAATAGACAAGGCAGGTTTAAGGAGGCAGGGTATTTTCAGAGCAACATAGATCTTCCTCACCGGCTCCAATTCTCACACACACACACACACATACAAAATCCAAACACTTAAATCTCCAAAGTGATGTGTTCAGCATGGGTAAGGCATTCAACAAAAAGGGGCTTGGGGAGAAAATAAAAGTTAATTTTGGTTGCTGTTAAGATCTTGAATAAAAACCGATGATTAGCCTAAAGCTCCTTTTATGACCATCTCCATCGCAGCACAAGAAAAAACACATCAAATCGTCATACTAACATCTCCTGCACATGATCATGAGACAAACATGGGGCTACATATCTTATACACTTTACACTGATTCCAATGTAAAAAGAGTGGCATTGAGAAGGTACAGTTATACAAAATCTACTACAACCCCAATTCTGAAAACGTTGGGACATTGTGTAAAATGTAAATAAAAACAGAATGCAAAGACTTCCAAATCTCATGAACCCATGTTTTATTCACAATGGAACATATTAGCATACATAATTTTAGAGAGGTTGAATCTCTCAGAAGTAAAGATGGGCTGCGTCTAAAAACAGTGGAACAATTTCAAAATAATGTTCCTCTACAGAAAATAGAGAAGACTTTGAATATCTATTATCTACAGTTCATAATATCATTGAAGATTTTAAGAAGCTGGAGAAACCTCTGAGCTCAAGGGACAAGACCAAAAGTCAATACTGGATGCTGTGATCTTCGGGCCCTCAGGGGCCACTGCATTAAAAACAGATCTGATTCTGTTCTGAACCTCACTGCATGGGCTCAGGAACACTTTAACAACTCACTGTTAGTAAACACGGTTTGCGTGGCATCCACAAACACTGGTTAAAGCTCTATCGTGCAAAGAAGCAGCAATATGTGAACACCATCCAGAAGTGTTGCCATCTTCTCTGGACAAGGACAAGTGGAAAACTGTTCTAGGGTCACACTGATCTAAATTTGAAATGGTTTTAAAAAATAACGGACACCATATCCTCCGTACTAAAGAGGAGAGGGACCATTCAGCTTGTTATCAGCTCTCAGAATAAAAACCTGCCTCTCTGATGGTATGGGGTGCATTGGTACTTATAGCGTGAGCAGCTTAAACATCTGAAAGACACCATTAATGTAGAGAAGTATATACAGGTTTTAGAACAACATATGGTCCCATCCAAACATCTTTTTCAGGGAAGGCCTTACATGTGTCAGCAAGACAATCCTAAACCACGTACTGCATGCTGAACTGGTCCGCGTGCAATCCAGGCCTATTGCCAACTGAAAACATTTGACACATCATGAAATGGAAAAATCCAGCAAAGGGAATCCAGGACAGCTGAACAGCTAGAATCCTACATGAGACAAGAATAAGACAACACCCTCTCTTTAAACTCCAGCAGCTGCTCTCCTCAGTTCATAGACGTTTACAGACTGATGTTAGAAGAGAAGATGCTTCACAGAGTGAAACATGGACCTGTTCTAACTTTTTGGAGAGGTGTTGCTGCCATTGATATTACCTTCTTGTTTTCCCCTAAGAATGGTACAGTTCCTTAGTTTCAACATTTGATATGTTTACTGTGTTCCATTGTGATAAAAATGGGTTTGTAAAATTTGCAAATCCTTGCATTCAGTTTTTGCTTACATGTTACACAGCATCCCAACTTTTATGGAATTGTTGTTCTATGTTGTGGCTCTACTGATGTGTGGCCATGATATATGGAAAAGAGGCCCTTTGAGCCCTATTAGGTTTAATATGATGATGTACAGATACAGGTAGGCTGATCCGCATACGCAGACACGCTGTTCACTGTGCATACATTTGCACAAACACACACATAATTTAAACTGTTAACTCGCATGCTTGCACACACTAACGTGTGTGCATGCAAGGACACACATTTATTCTTTTATGGGTCTCTCATCAGCCTTTTTCTCTGCAGAGTCAGACATGTTCACTGATGTGGCGTGCAGAGACAGCAGATAAATGAGTCCTTTACCTCAAAAAGGCCTCTCCTGGCCTCGATTAGTTCCAGTTCAGTCTAGTAAACCACTGATGAGCGGTTCAATCAACTTAAGGCAGGTTAGGTGGTAAATATGTGGCAGAGTCAGAGACTTCATCCATTCCTCCATTCGCTTCTTTAAAATCCATCAAATTATTTATTGTCATATTTCTCACAGACTTTAATAGGGCTTGGTCCACTCTGTGTTGGGAGGGCTCATGGGAGTGAAGTTTCCCATGGAGGTCGAGGAATTGGATGCACCGGAGTGTCCCTCCCAGAACATGGCGTCGCTGGGTTTGGGAGGGCTAGGGAAGGAGCGCGAGCTGTCATCCAGCGAAGCCTGGTTCAGGGGGGGCGGAGGCAGCACGACGGAGCAGGCGTCGCTCCCGACCAGAGCCTCCATCAGACAGCTCTGAGAGGGCCAGGGCCCGTTGTACCAGCAGTCCTCCCTCAGGCTGTCTGGCAGAGGAGGGCCCGAGAGGCTGCCGACAACGGGGGGGCCAGGACGGCCAGAGCACGAGGGGACCGGAGGGGCGCTGGGGGGGCGAGCAACTGGGAGGTGGTTGTTGGTTTTTTCTACGTCATCCAAGCACTGGATCGGAACAGTTGAAGACGCTAGAGAGAGAAAATGTGGAGACAATCAAGAGGGACGAGGACAAAGGGATGAGAGATGAGTGAAAGCAAATCAAGAGATGATTCTGGTTTCTGCAAAACATATGGATGTAAAAAAAAAAAAAAAAAAAAAAAAAAAAAAAATAACAGCACAGCACAACAAAACGTGACAGGTGTGGCATACTTCTAATTTAGTTTTCTATAAATGTGATGAAACATGTTCATGAAAACATTGTTCATTTTTTATACTGCCATTAACTAAATCTTTTAGCGAGAATAAATGAATTGATAACTGAAAGAAATTTGTTTTTATTTGAGACTCTAATAACAGATCTGTTCTTATTGCAGATTTTAGCCCTTTGTGTAAAACCTGTGATAAGAAAACCCTAGCTCTGAGGTAAAAATAACATACAGAATAAAACCTTACGATCTAAAATCTATATTTCCTCTAAAGCTTGATCACACTAACCTCTTTGCATAAGCAAAGCCACTTTTTTTTATATCCATACACAAATCCGATGTCATTGCTTTGCTATCAAATTGCCACCACGAGTGAGAATATTGAAGTTTAAATGAGAGTCTCTGCTCTTGAAAAATTCACCATACCTCTCTCCATCCACACATCATCTATCCATCCATCCCTCCCCGCTATGCTTCCATGAGAAGGTCTCCTGAGTCTAGGATTTGAATAAAAGTGATTCCAAAGGAGGAGCATTAGAAGAATACAGATGCACAGAAAGAGTGAATGAATAAATAGCACACTCCCCACTCCTCTCTAGCCCTCTCCTCTTCCCACTGCTTTCCCCTATTTCACTCCATCTGCCTCATCCGAGCCACAGGATTACTCTTCTATTCAGCAGAATAAATAGACGGAGGTTTATTTTCTTGCCGTGTATCGTTCTAATTTTCACCTCGAGATCTCCTCTCCTGACACTCGACGGCAGAGGTAATCACAACTAACCACGGAAGGAGGGGAATGGAGGGATAAATTGTTTTTATAATGTCCTTTAATAAAGTGTCTTATGGTTATAATCCAAACAGCAACAAAAAGCTGCCATCTTTATAGAGAGAAGGATTTTTTTTTTTCATAAACAGAAGCCGTAGTAACCTCTTTTTTTTAGTCCGATCACTTAATTTTCTGTCAATTTATTTCACTGTATGAATACACTTTAGGATAAATAACTTCATATTTTGTATGACAAATTTAACGTACTTTGTGATAATTTACTGTCGCTCTTGCCACGAGTTGGAAGTTTTTACACAGATGTGGAGGTGTTTAAGTGTTTGTAAGTCTTTTTAAACAGCGCTGAAGTCGTTGACATTTATGAGTCTATTTTTGGGAGCAAACGGAGCTCGGTTTGTTTTAATGTTTCAGCAGGTCGGAAAACCTAAAGTATAAATGTGGCGCTAACTTGAAAATGAAATTTAAAGGTATTAATGTTTTGTGGTTAGATTTACAGGAAATCTGATTAAAGTTTAGGACAAATATTTCAGAGGAAAATAAAATACTTTCTGGGCTTTGACAATAAAATTATTTTTAGGAGCCTTGTCAAAAATTATTTTTAATCTCTGTGGTGCCCTGCATGAACATGTGCCTATAAATCAGTGGGAACACGGAAAACTGCAAAGACATCACATGACTGAACTGAACTGAAACAAACAAATAAGCACGAGATGGTTTTAGATGAAAAAAATAAAACAGATGGACAATCCTGAGCTCACCCACTGTTCTGTGTGTGTGTGTGTTTTGGTTCCTCACCTTGTCTCGTCTCACTGATCAGTGGTCTGAGTTTCCTAATCAGGCCCGTCTGGTGCTTCAGCTCCGACTGAAGACGAGTGGCCTCACAGCACAAAGCCTTGTACGTCTGCTGGATGTTCTGCTCCCTAAAGATGAACAGGACATTTAGTTTACAGCGTACGCTTCGGAAACTGCCACATGACCAACAGGTTCTCATTTACTTAGTGGTAATCCAAAAAAAAAAGGAACATTTTTACGACTAATGTCCTATTTTTAAATTCAGAAACAGTCATGCTAATGCTAATGACACTAATTAAACTGTCAGAATCTGAACAACAAAAAAAAATATCACTGAATAAGCCTCATACTTACTTATTCTTAGACAGAGCTGCTGCTGGAGTGCGCTCTCTGTGTTAACTGTATTTTTTGCTAAATCACTTTGCTGACACATTTAACACCACCGTCGACTGAGCTGCTGTGGAGCGTAATCGCTTCACAGCACAAGCAACTGACAACCGAGCCAGCCATATTACACGTATCAAAAAAATAAATAAGTAAAAAAATAAAAATAAAAAACACTGCTAGAAATAACCACTAACATTAAGGTGCTACCTAAAAACCAAACATGTGCAAACTGTCCAATCAACACCTTAGGTAAAAAGTCTTATCAACACTTTTGTTAATCACCTGCCAAAAACAAAAACAAACCTGCAAGGAAAGAAACAAGGCTTTTTCTGCTGCTTAGCACTCACACATCAAATTTTGGAGACCAAGCAGGTAAAAGGAAGTCCATAAGGCAAAGACGTGGACATTAAAGTATTCTTTCTTTCAGCTCTACCCTCCCCTGATCTTACACAGAACTGAGTTGCCTTTGAGGTTTTGTGCGTCTCTTAACTGTTCTGCAGAATGTGATGAGCTGCATCCTCCTCTAGTGGCCAAAACAGAGAAGTACAATCTGCTGTAAAACACACAATAGGAGGAAGCCAGTGTGTATCCACCTCTTGTCTGGTGACAGCTGGAAAAAACTCCAGGCCCCTCTGGAGACCCAAACAGGATGAAGTGAAACAAAAAAATGACTTATAGCCATTTTGGCCAAACTTTGAAAATAACATTTTGCAGAATTTCATGCGATATCTCACGATCTGTTAGAGCTTGGAATATGTGTTGTCAACCACTGTCAGCTACTACCACACCAGACTTTAGCTCAATATAGGTAAAAGTCACCTAGATATTGTGAAGGTCGATTAGGTGCAGTCCTGTCTGAAAATGGATCGACTCCAAAAGTTAATCAGTTGTACATGTACAGCCAATAATTACTTTGAGTGTTTCATTGAAATTAAATTTTGCTAACAAAAGCAGGTTGACTCCAACAATTAATGTTGCACACACAGTATGTGTTGAGGACAATACTCAGCTTCTACCACACCAAATTTGAGCTATTTTAGCTAATTATAGCTATAACTTTTAACCGTTTCTGTGTTTGCTAAAATCACTTTGCTGTGACGGCCATCTTGAATCGGGCTCACTCCAAAGGTTTTTAAGTTGTAAATATCAACCCAATATTTACTTTCATTAAAATTCATTCAGTGATTCATGAGATATTTTGCTACAGCTACAAACACACGTACACAGACATGGGCAAAAACATAATGGCTCTTTTGCCTTCAGTGGCGAGTGATAATGAAGAACTTAGAAAGCACACTGTGATAGTGACATTGTCCAGATACAAAACTAACCTGAATCCTCTCATACGTTCTGTTTCTTGTACCTTTTTAATTACAGTACACACGTTTTAAGGACCATTCTGCTTTTTAGCAAGAACAGAACGACGAACATGTTTTACTTATCTGAATCAGAAATTACATTAGGACGATGTTAAACTTTAGACTGAGACCTGTTCTACCTCTGATGAGCGTAACTGTACAAACTCTGTTTGATAAAATATAGATGAATGAAGCCCTGTTCAAATGAGATCCTGGCAGATTCGATTTCAAGCGGACGGATTTAAGTACGAGCGTTTGCACCTGACATTAAAACCAATCCTGTGATCAGATCTCAGTTACCTGCTCTACATGCAAATAAACACATAGCCAGGTGACACAGTCAGCTGAGCAGCAAGCAGAACATCAGTGGTTCTACTGATGTTCCTGTAACATCACAAAGGAAGTGCAGTCACCTGAACAATGGCATTATTTTGACATGAGCACAGTGCAGATACACCTGAGTCACACTTTTGTGGAGTTATTCACACAACTCTTGACAAGCTTAGTTATATAACCTAACAGGTGCAATATGAGAAAGGTGAAGAAGCATAAACCAATTTGTGACTTGAGAGAGCTCCGTGTCAGCACAAAAACACTGACGATTTAAACTTAATAAACTCAGCAGTGCAGGAAAACATCTGACAGTGAACTGGAAGCTGTCAGCGTTGGATAAACAGGTGAAAATGAAACAGAACAGTGTTTAGATTCCTGTTCTATGTTTAACAGAGCAATTTACAATTTGATGAATCTGAAAAAAACACCAATAAATGGATAAAGTCACCCATACAGCGTCCTGTTAATCTACTTATTAATGTAATGCAACAAAACTATCAATCAGTTCATTAAAACCTTTAGCTGGAGAAAAAAAAAAAAATCTAATCTTCTGAACATTCCCCACAAACAGTTGTTCAGTCATCTTAAACTTGCCAGCAGCTGAGCCTGGCCTGACGTGAATCCACACAATCAGCTGAGTTATCACTCAGCTGATTGTGTGGACACACTACCGAATGATTGCAGACAAAAACCAAGTGTCCCGGACGACTTCTGAAGGCAGGTTTCAGTGCCGCCCAACTGTGATCAGATCACTCAGGACAAATGTTTTCTGACTCATGTGACCACGAGAGCATTGCCTTTCGAAGTTTCAAATCAGGTTGAAATCTGAAAATGAAATCGACATTTTGAATCTTGCCATTTTCTGCTTGTATATTTTTGTAGTTTCCTGCTAAAAATGTTGCTCCCCTTTCCCCCTCAGTTTGCATCAGCAACCGTTGTTCGCAGCGGGAATGATGCACCGTCGCTGCACCCCGGCATCCTGTTTGTAAGGTCTGTGGGTAGAACTACAGATCGGAGCTGATGAGCGTCTGGTCCAGCAGCAGCACAGCAGAATGCACAGCTCTGACCAGTTAGCTCATTTGGCCCAATATTTGAAAGTACACACCAATTCGATGCCACATCACCTCGGCTCAGTCAGAATGAACAAATAAACAAGGCGAACACTGACACTTTCCATCTATATTATTGCTGTAAGGGATTTCTAGCAATGTAAAAATAATGTTTAGACTAGCAGTAATTCTTCAATGATATTTATAAAACACTATACCTTGCACTAATCTTTGCATCAGACGTCTGGTCCAAGTTTGGTCCGTTAAGGCCGTGGGATTCCTCCTGAAACAGAGTTCAGACACACAGAATAAAGACTGCATTTGGTTGTAATTCCAGGTTGGTTTGGCATGAGTTAAGTTGGCTTCTTCAAATCAAATCTGAGCCTAGATCGTTTCTTTCTTCCTTTCAGCAGTTAGCTTTTAAATTCTGTCCACTCTGCCTTTGTCAGCCACACCCACTTTTCTCTGCTTCTCTTCCTCTTTATTCGCTTTACAGCCCTCCTGCTTTAGTTGTGTTCGTTCTATTTAGTGACCTATCTTCTTCTTGTTTCTCCTCTCCGTCGCCCCACCTCACTCACTTTGCTGGTCTCCAGCAGTCGATCGTTCTCCAGCCTCACCCTCTCTATCTCCTCCTGCAGTTTGTGGATCTGGAGCTCTGTGTCGGCCCTCTCCACCTGCCAGGAGTCCAGAGGGTTGTTCAGGCTCTTCATGACTAGGAATACATACAAGCAAAGTGCAGATCAATATAAAAGTTCTTTTTTTATATATATATAAAGAATTTCAGATGGTCTTTAATTTGAAAAATGTTTGACAACATGTATTACAAATGTAGTTTTTTTAGATGTTGATAAGTTTCAGAGAGTTTCACTAACTTCCACTGACCCATTATTGTGTGGGATTTCCTATAATTCTTTAAACCCTATAATAAAAGCTGCTTGAGCAAATGTTTAGAGCTTTTGAAGTGGTTTTGTGCAGAGCTGTTATCAGTGTTTAGTATCTCACCAGCAGTAGAAATCACTCAGAGTGTCATCAGTATAGAATATCAGGCAGAAGTTCCTTCAGTGGAGACGAGCTAACGACTTGTTGGAGCGAGGCCAACTCCAAAGCAGATCTCTGCTGTCCTAAAACCAATCCAATCTCAAGAATTTCACATGAACGCTATTTTAAAAATGTTTACACCGCTGTTACTTTTCCATCAGATGGTTATTTACACGGGTGGCACTTCTCATCTTTTTTGCACAGAAGGTTGCAGGTTCGCATCCCGGCCTGGGGCCTTTCTGGGTGGAGTTTGCATGTTCTCCCGGTGCACACGTGGGTTTACTCCAGGTACTCCGGACCAAAAACATGCATGTTAGGTTCATTGGTAACTCTTAAAATTATCCCTAGGTGGGAGTGAAAGTGTGAATGGTTGTTTGTCTCGTTTGTCTCTATGTGGCCCTGCGATGCACTCGCGACCTGTCCAGGGTGTCCCCCGCATCTCGCATAGTGACTGCTGGAGACCCAGAATGGACAAGCGGGTAAAGAAAATGGATGGATGGATGGATGGTTATTTACACTAAAGACTGAGTCAACTGTGGTCAGTTGCTATTAATGATCCATGTGAAACATAAGCTGCAAAACAGATTGTTTACGTAAACGTAACTGGGTTGAGAAACTATCCAATGAAAAATTAAGGAAATTTATTTTGTTTATTTATTTTGCAGCAGGTGTTTGTTTGCCAGGTTGCATTAAACACGTTTTGTTTCGCAACAAATATTTCACATGGATCAGTACTGTTAACGGACTGCAAACTGTCTCCCTCTTCCATGTAAATAGTCATAGTCCTTTATGTAAATAATTATTTTAAAATTGACGATGATGTACAGATTCATAAAACAGCCTTCGCATGAGCTGCCATGAAATTTCTGAGACCGAGCCATTTTAAGAAGGCAGCAATCAGGAACTGGCCTCGCTTTGATTAGCTGTAAGCTCATCTCCCCTGAGAAAACTTCTGCCTGATTTTCAAAACTGCTTTGAGCCATTTCTACTGCAGCCTAGATATTGATTACTGATAACAACCCCGCAAAACATCCCTTCAAAAAAATCGGAACTATTTTTTAATATCAGGAACAGTGTGTCCAGTCCTGCACCTAATCTGGTTCTGTTAGCGTCGCCGTACTGTGACCTTTGACATGCACAGCACCAATTTGCCTCAAAGGGTGAGTTTAGTTCAAACATCTATTATGTTACCTCATGGAAGTTTCTTTTGCTGTGCTTACAAACATATGTATAGCTCTTTTCTAAAAGCGACCAAAGGTATGTAGTGTCTAATATGTGACTTATCATTGCATGAAACATTTTGCAGTGTTAATGTAGTGTTTGAACTGTCCTCAGCTGTTACACAGAATAGAAATTAGACCGGTGTGCTCTACCTGTACCTTGGGAGGTCTCCAGCTCTGTTCTCAGCTGAAGCAGCTCCAACTCTTTGGCTTGGAGCTGCTCCGTCAGCAACCTCTCGCTCTCACTCTTCTCTTTTTTCTGGCAAAAAAACAAAACAAAATGGAGAAGAAGACGGAGGAAAGGTCAATATCCATGCCAACGCACCAAACCACGTCTCTCTGTCTAACGTCAAGTTTGGTGCAAATGAGTCAAACTGTCAACAATATGATATGTTCCAATATCTGCGATCATTCTGCCTGGATAGTTCAGTTTGTGACGAGATGAAAAAGCACCAGTTTATTCAGCTCCATCTGCAGGTCCTCCTTCTCTATATAGATTCCCCGGTAAGCACTGAAGGCCTTGTTCACATAATGGGGACCCTCTGATGGAGGAGCCTCTGGCCTGAAAAGCTACAGAGAAAAAAAAAAAAGTGGGAAAAAGAAAAAAGATTATTGTAAGTTCAGTGGGATGCAGTTAGTATAAAGATTACTTTCCTCTCACTACTAAATAGCTGCAGTGGATAAAAACTGAGAACACACTGATAAATTATATACATATAGCTCCAACTTTTAGTATTTTACTTCATCCTGAGCAGTTACCTCCTTGTCTACAGTTCATGCTGTTTACATTGACACCCATACCTTGTCTTCCAGCTGCTTAACCCTTTTCCTCAGCAAAGTGTTTTCTCGCTCCGTGTCTCGTAGCCTCTTTTTTATGTCCTCGTAGGCTGTGACCAAGGCAAAGTGGGAAGCAACAGATTCATCCCCGGCACACACCGATACCGGGCTCTCACCGGCGGCTGTGTAGGCCGTCTCGTGTTTGAGGATGCAGATGTCATCGTCCACTGCCAGGGCTTCCATGTCTGCACAGGTCTAATCTGCAGCCGAGAAGACCTAGGGATTACATTAAGACTTTCAGTTTGTTTTTACGGCAAAGAGTCTTATTATCGCCTGCTGTTCATAACAAGGGATAGTGTTTTTGCCCATGTCTGTGTGTTCGTTTGTCTGTAGCATTTGCAAAATATCTTGTAAAACCAGAGGACAGATTTGGATAAGACTTTCAGAACAATGTACATCTACAACCAAATAACTCAATTTAGGATGGTCATCAGCTAAGCAATCTTAGCCAACACAAAAATGGCTCAGCCACTTGTACAAATAAAAAAAAAAAAAACTGGTGCATTCCTACTTGAATGATCACATGAGATCTGTTTCTAAAACTTTGCCCTTAAGTATTGGAGTCAACTCTGTCTGTTAGTAAAATATCTCATGAACCACTGGATGGACTTCAATGAAACTTTCGGAAAGTAATAATTGGATATAGATCTACAACCCATTACGTTTGGCGCCAACTCAATTCAGAATGGTCACCACAGCTGACTGACCTTAGTCAACACAAAAATATCTATAATTCAGCCAATTTTACAAATATTAAGCTAAAATTTGGTGTAGTAGTAGCTGAGCATCATCCCCAACACATACTCAGAGCGTTACACATTGTACATCTTTGCTTAAACATTTAGCATTATTTATTGGTGTCAATCCTGTTTGTCTGTTAGCAAAATATCTCACGAACCACTGGACAGGTTATAACGAAGCTCCCAGAAAGTAATCACTGGCTCTACAACTCATTCACAAATTCAAGATGGCTGCCACAACCAACTCACCTTAGAGAACACTCAAAATGGCTATAACTCCCTTGACTTTACAGATATCAAGCTAAAATTGGATGTAGAGTCAACAAATCACATGAGATCACGTATAATGTTATTTTCAAGGGTTGATCAAAACGGCTAAACCTCTGTCATTTCTAAAAATAAAATTTATTTTAAAAGTCATGCTGCGGGTGACATGCTTTCCTTCAAGGAATGCTTTATTTATGTTTGCAAAGGAAAGCATATTAATTAGTTCTATCACACAGTAAATATCAATTCTTAACAACATGAAGTCAAATCATTTTTCCCTAAGACTATGGGGTCTGTGGCTGCTGTCTTGCACTCATAAACACCAGGAAAATACATTCATGCATGTTTAGAAACAAACTTTGACTATTTACAGGTAGAGATTAAAGAGGATTGTTTCATATGGACCTTACTGTGGCTATTTGCTTTGGGGAACTGACCAAGAAGGGATATAAACAGTCCAAGCCAGATAGATATTTCACTCAGAACAAACACCCACACCCTCTTAGACTTTAGCTGTGATGTCAGCGTGCAGTGATGCAGCAAACACAAAGGGGGGCAAATTTCCTAAAGTAAAAGCTAAGACATTTGAAGAACTGGGAATGGACGGGGTGTCAGAACAGCGTCGAAGAAACGCGCCGAGCAAAACACGAAACGTAGAGCAGCTCACCTTAAATATACAACTAAAGTGAATACATCGAAAGCGACCCCAATAACTCCTGAAACCGAAAGTTAACGTGACTAAAACACGAGAAGTGAGGCGTCATTTTGTCAGACTTCCTTTAATGGAGCCGACAACTCGGTGCTCTGGACAAAAAGACGAACTTTCACTCGACAAAGACGGAAAAACAGCAACTCGAACCGAGATGTAAACAGTCGTTTGTGTACGATGCTAACGTTATAATGTTAGCTTTGGTAAACACTGACTACCAACTAAAAACATTATAGACAGTTTCGAAATAGGTTCCGGAACAAATAACGCAATAAATAACACAATCACAATATAATGACATGCATGAACAAATAATATGCATCGCTAGCAAACGTGATCAAAAAGACCGATCTGTTATGGTGATAACAGCTAGCTAAGCTTGGCTAGTAGGTGAATGAAAAATGAGTCAATTGTTTCACTTTCGTCTCTCACCAACCGTGTTGGGTGCTGTCCTCAATTAGAAATCAACTGCTCACGTAGGATTATCATTCATGCTAAAAAAAAGCAACCCTGTTTCTTTGAGAAAGACAGAAACAGAGAAGGCTGGACTATCGCACAGTGCCTGCTCCAAACTGACAGGTGAGAAAACAAAAACTTCCGGGAGTCACTTGACTGAAGTCCTTTCAAAGTAAAAGCGCAAAGTCGGCGCTTGTCCTGGAGGCCGTGCGGTAAGGTGAAGGACTAAAATTACATTTTAAATTTCCTGGAAATAGTTGAACAAAAATGTTACGCGTATTCTCATTTTTATAGAATAAAATTTATGCAAGTCATTAGGAAGAGGAAAAAAAGAGGAGTGAAAAAAAGAGAAAGAAAACTACATGTTTTGACTCATGGCTACCTAATGGTTATATTTCCGTCAAAGCTAGGTAGCTTATCATAGTTATTGTTCAATTTTAAGTATAATCGTGTTTTATTTAATTTCTAACCAAAAAGTAATTGTAAATATATTTAAAAACAAACATTTTATTTTTGAAAGAGCTGTGATATATACATTAGGTAGCTAGCTGTTAGCATGATTGCATTAGCATGAGCTAAAACAATATTAAAATTGTTGCTGACATCAAATTTAAATGTTTAAACAAAATAAGATTATTAATTTTAACATATGAAATAAAAAAATCATACACCTCAGAGGTTATAACTAATAAATTTAAATATAACTAACCTGTTTAATTTCTTGTTTCGTATATATTTACTGACCAAATGGTAATGCCTAAATTTAACAAACGCATCATAATGGTAGCCTCAAAGTTATACATTTTCTAAATCTACATAAAAAATTTAAAAGAAGACAACATTGTGTGTAGAGATACAGTTCAACAGACCTTAAACAGAACGCTTAACTTGATTTTGGTGTTATAATATATGTGAATCAGTGTGATAAAAACCAAAGTGAAAAATGATTTACCTGCTAAAGAGTGTACTCTAATGTGTGTGTTTTTTGGATTCTTTTTTTGCTAATGCTCTAAGGGTAAGTCCTGTTAAAACAACTGATTAAATAATTGGTAATTTGAATATTTCCCTCTGAAAGAAGCTGTAAAGATGAGTGACATGGCACATGAAGAGGAATCTGAGATCTGGATCACAAAGACTCGAGAGGGTAACAAGTGTCCTCACTTCCCCATGAGTGAAATTCTTCGACTTTCAGTCTGTTCTCTATTTATAAACCTGTTTTTCTTGTACGACTGCACACCTTTCACCATATATGACCTAATGTGTGTGTGTATATATATATATTTAAAAAATACCAAATGTTATAGGGACTGTAGTGGTGGTTACTGCTATGGAGTTTCTGTGTGGTTGTTATTGCAGTGTTGTCAGAGGCCAAGTTGCTTTTGAGAGACATAGAGGAGATGCTCAGCTGGTTTTCCACAACTCACCCCTCTGGTCAGAGAGACAGCCGAATGGTAAGCTTACCTGTATAACCTTGCAGATCACTGTCAACTCTTTGTCTCAGTCAGATGTTTTTGGTTGGTAAATCTTTATCACACGCCACTCAGGGAGGTTTTTTGGCCACATGGCTCAGCGGCGTTTGTAACATTCTCTCGTCTCACTTCTTTTTCCTTCTTCGACTGACTATGCTGGTTTCACACTCTGTCATTAGACAGTTTCATTCCTTCCTGTCATCACGGTGCACAATAAGCAGCTATGATTGTTGCATTTGTTTTATAGTAATGTTCAGGTTACAAATTCTCTATTCCCTACAGCTGTTCAATTACTTTCTCAGTATCTGTTATATGGTCTTTCATCAAGTGAACAATCAGCTTTAAACTTTAAACAGTCCTGAACTGTTTTCTCACCTGTCGCAGGAGGCAAACAAATAAAAAAAACTTCTTTGTGCCGAATTATAAAACTTCTATTTTCTGTATAGATTACTGCACCTTTAATGTGTTCTGCACAGATATAAGGAGCTGAAAATTCAGAAGCTAGACCTACAACGTCCTTGATAAATGTTCATCGCTGCTTGATACCATTTATTATTGGATCCTGGCTGCGGCCCATGTAGATACTGATTTCATCTGCCAAGGTAACGATTGGCCCAGTTTCTTTTCCAATCAATAAAACAGGAATCCAAAGAAGGCCTTTTAATCTCACTACAAAATTTGGTTTCTGGATCTGCAGCCTGGCTAGCAAACACCAATGGAAAAACTGTTTGTTTGTTTTTTCTCACTGGAAGTATTAAATCACACCCACACACAAACTAATACACACATACAAGCTCACAAACTCCAGTAGACCCATGCGTGACTAACTCTTTATTGAGCATGCTGTACAATTCAGAATAATACTGGGCCTATGAAAAGTATTCAAAAGTATTTGGGTGTTTTATTCTTTTATTGCTGTCGTAAATCAGTCATTTCAAACAGGTGTTCTTGCAATCTTTGAGACATGTCCACTGACTGGAGACTGTGAGACTACCAGCATCAAGTGGCTGGACCTCTATTGAATTAGGATAGTCACTTTAAATAGGGGTGAATATTTGTACAGTCAGTTATTATACATTACATATTTTATTTAATTGGCATTAATTTGTAGTAATTTGATTTCATTTTGACATTGAAGGTTTTTTTGCTGAAAATTTCTTTGTCAAAAAGGCCAGTTTATATTGACCATGGCTGATTTGAAATAAGGTAAAACATCCAAGGGGGTGAATACTTCTTACAGGCGCTGTAGATATGAACACGATGTGGGGGAGTATACACGGTGTGGTCTTGTGTGCATGTTGTTGTTTTTTGTGACGCGTTCTGCAGGTCGACACAGAGGAAGGAGCCGTGGTCATAGCAGGCTTCATTTTTGGGAGTGCAGCTGCCAAGGAGGACCAGAGGAGGCCGAGTTCACAATCCAGAGAAGGACGATGATAGGACAACATTTAACATATGATTCAATTCTTTACCCAACTTCATGTGCCTCAGAGAGGAAACATTTAAACACCCAAGTGACATGATGCCAGCAGTAAGGTCACATGTGTCTCCTTACTGATGAAGTAAGCAATCTAGACTTTCTTGTTTCTAAGTATGCAGGAGTTAAAGAGTTTACAAGTTACCAGTTCCTTGTTGGTTACTTTAGTGAACTGAGTTTGACAGTTTTGGTTTGTTAAATTTAACACATTTGAGTTAAATAAGTCAAAATTGATTTGGTTCAGTGTTGTTTTTAGGCTTGTTTTTTATTCAAGGGTTATTTTAAATTACAGTTAGGATTTCATTGTTTATGCTAACAAAGATGACATTGCATTATTTATTCCAGTTTTTGTTGTTCATTTATACCTTGATAGTTCATTGTGCAGTGACTGCTGTGAAAGGAAGGACACGTTAGTGGCAACACATGCAGTTTTGTTTGGTCATTTCATTTAGTTGCTTTCAAGTACAGTGTTGAAAGCTCTGAACACTTTTAGTGTCCTGTGTTCCACAAAGCACTGCAGGACAGTTGATGATATGGCTTCTTTGATTTTTTATTTTATTTTATTTGTTTTTTATTTTATGGTTCAATATAGTATAGTATAGTTTATGGTATAAAATTCAAGACTAATCCTTTAGAGTTTTCTGTGAGTTTTAGTTCTTTACATAAACAAAATGAAACAGTATGAAGAAGAGAATGACTTTTTGTGCTTTCAGTTTTCATTGCATTAAAAGATGACCTTAAATTGGATGATTTTGTTTTATTATACATTAATCTAAATGTTTGGCTTTTTTTGGCGATAAACTTGTCATTTTACCTACAGTCAAGGTTAGTTTTCAAAGTTGTTCGGCTGATATTTGTAATACTGCATTTAATTATTGTGATACTGCAGAATTTTTATTTTGACTGCAACTATAGATCAGTAAATCTTAACATTACAAAAAGTCCTTTTTGAATCATCTTTCTGTCAAAGGAAACAAATACATTCAGGATACCCGGCCACCATGAAAAGAGGGCGATCATGCCTGCGTGTGTGCTAGTTTGTCTGGTTGCTAGCAAAATTTCCCTAGAACCTCTGAACAGATTTTCATGAAACACTCGGAAAGTAATCATTGAATGTACACCTACAACTGATTAAGTTTTGGAGTCAACCCAATCCATGATGACCACCACAGCTAATTGACCTTAGCAAACACAAAAGTGTCTATAACTCAGTTGTGTTTACTGATATTGAGCTAAAATTTGGTGTGGTTGTAGCTGAGAGTCATCTCCAACACATAGTCAGAGTTCTTAACAGATCGTTCAAGATCTTTCTTTAAAACTTTGATTTGCAAGGCAGGTAATATTCTACTTTAGTTAAATAAAGGTTCAGCTAGTAATTATTTTTTGTTTCTTAAAAATGTTTTGGAGCATCTCTGTGCTCCATCTCAACTTTCCTGTTTTACTTTATTGCAGTGTTATCACTGCAATCACAAATTGCACTCTCACTTTGTTGACAGGGAATTAAACATAAAATCTGTGTACTTTTTAAATAAATCCTAAATGTCTACATATGGTATATCAGTTTAAATGCTGCACCATTCGTCATGCTGTTGGAAAATTCTGTTTGGATCTGAAATCAACAAATGAGACTTACCAGTAAATTAATAAGTGTCATAGCAATAATACAGCCAATTAACAAACTCCAAATTAGAACGTCAGATGAGCCATTAAAGCCAGAACTAACTAAGCATTAACATACTGAACAGACAGATATTATATATGCAAATAAATCTGTTATAATCCACACGTTAGTTCAGTGCCAAAATGAATTGCTTGCATGCACTTTGGATATGTTTTCAAATGGGATCTTTATAGCAATATATCACAGAAATAATGGTCACTTGAAAAATCTAATTACTTTTACATTAGCCTGCAAGCTGTAATAGTCACTGTAATGCAAAGATGGCTAGAATCAGAATGAGTAACCATTCAAACCAAGGAGATAGATTCCCTTCATATTTATTTAAATAATTTACGGGGTTTTAATAATTGATTGTTTGGACACATAATGTGCAGACACACAGTCTTCGTAGGCGTCCAAAAAGCCTCATGTAATCAAATTGAGTGGCAAAAGGAAGTGGTAGTAAAGCAATCAGTTGATGCTGAATTAAAGATGACTAAAGTAGCTGATTGACTCTTGATTGTCATGTTTTTGTGCTAAGCAGTTACATGAATTTTAATATTTGAGCCTGTGTGATTACATATTGGTGGGGAAGGGCCGGACCTGAAAAACTCCAGATTTAATCAGTTTGACATTTTTGAGGCTACTGATTTGAACGCAGCAGCCTCCTCTTTACAACACTGAGGGCTTCTTCTGTAATTGCAGTTTTAGTTTGTTGATCTTGTGATCATCGTGTGTTTGTTTTTGATGTAAACATCTGCTTCCAGTGATCCAGGGTCGATGAAACCGAGATTGAGCCGTCAGCACGTTTCCGTTGTGATTGTTTTCTGCCAGGAGAGGGCGCTGTTTTCTTTCGTCTCAGTCTGTCCTTGGTACTTGTGCAACAAAGAAACATTCAGAGGCATATGAGACCCATTCTGTGGAGGTAATGTGGCTGAAGGTTGGACTCGTAGCCAGTTGTCTTTCACAGCTCGTAAAGCCTTAGTGCATCATGAAATTATCAGGAAACACAGACATACGGGATGCACTCAACTTTGCCTCTTGGCAAAGTACAACTTTATTCGCCCGTAATTAATCACCAGTGAGACATGTATGGATGGTAAGGTCACTGTACGCCCTCTGTAGTACCTCTCTCTGCAATATAACACCCCATCAAGTAGCACTGCACTGCTGCAGTTAAAGTTAAGATCAATGATGCCAGTGGTAGGATCATACATCACACTGCTGTCTCAGAGTTGTTTCACACTGCTGAACTAAACTGCACCAGCACAAATTACACCCGCAGTTGTATTTCTCACTCTCTGTGTGTAAGCGGTGGGGATGTTTGACAGCTGCGAATCACAGACAGTGAAGCCTTATGGTGCCCATCAACTGTGTGTGTGTATGTGTGTGTGAACACTGGGAGGAATGGTGTCGTAAACTTTTGTTGGACATGTAAGAGCAGGTGGGGAATTTTAAACACATTTCATGAGAAAAATGTCTTGATCAGGCACTGCATCACACTTTGTTGCCCGTTTTAGATCTGTAGCCTCGAAACATTTGCATGTAGAGTTCAGGAACCCTCCCCCGGTCAGAGCTACTCTGAAGTTTGCTTGCTGCTTACTGATTCATTACAGACCCTGAAGCTGTGCTGTGTAATCAGCAACCGGCCTTCTTTGTACAGCAAAAAGGTCAGCTACATCCAAGGACCCTTTATGTGTCTTCGCGTAGCAGAGGGCTTCCCTGTAGACGCAGATGCGGCGAAGCATCCAAGGCCTTTCCTTTGTTTTTGCTGAGCCAATTAGAGACAGCTAGCAACTGCTGTGAAAGGAGAACAACGGCTTTTCTTTGCTGCACGCTTTAGTTACAGCTACATGGGAGTAAATACGCATCAAGTTTGTGTGGGTGTGACTCTAGGCTAGTTAGTGATATTGTGCGTTTCTGTCGCAGAATGTGAACAGTATGTGTGTTGAATAGCAGTAATAGATAGAAGTGTATACAGCAGAGGAGAGGAGATGAGAAGCTGACACAACATATGGCTTTATCTGTTGTGATTCACTGAAACTCCACACACACACACACACACCCACCCACACACACATAGGTTTGTATGTCTATCTTATTAGGACAGTGTATTGACTTCTATACATTTCTGTAGCCTAACCCTGATCTTTCTGCTGACACCTAATCAGTAACCAGACAAAAGTAATAAAACAAAAGCTAAAACCTAAAATTACAAAAACTAAAAGCTAAAACCTGCAGAACAGTAACTAAAAGCTAAAACCGGCAGCAATGTATCTAAAAGCTAAAATCACAAAACAGTAGCTAAAATTTGCAAAACAATATTAAAAGAAAGAAAATGACCAAAATCTAGCTAAAAACTAAATTTACTAAAACAGTAGATGGAAGCTAAAATTACCGGAACAGTAGCTAAAACATAAAATGATCAGAATAGTAACTAAGAGCTAAAACCAGCAAAACAGTTGCTAAAAGCTACATTTAGCAAAATGGTAGCTATAAACTAAAATGACCAAAACAGTAGATGAAAGCTGATGTTATCAGAAGAGTAATTAAAAGCTAAAGTAGCAGATCAGTAGCTAAAAGCTAAAATTAGCAAAACAGTAGCTAAAAGCTAAAAATGAAGCAAGTATGCTGAAGCAGATTTCAAAGGTAAGTTTTTCAATGATTTGAAGAGGTCTTAATGTATTTCTATGAGAAAAAAAATTGTAAATAAAGTTTAATAATTCACAAAGTATAAAAGTTACAATTACCACAATTCATAGCCCTCATGTCCTGAATGAGCTGACTGTTTTGATACCAGAATTGCTGAAGCATCAGAAAGTATGCTGAAGTAGTTAGTCCAAAACAAGTAAACAGGAAAACAATAGTGTGAATTCTGACTCAGCGTTCACACAATTAGGACGACTTTTGCCCTCATGAGCCAGGTTGATACAAGGCTTGAAATTAAAAATTCACCGCTGTTAAGTGACAGTCTGGCTCATGCAGAATCAGCTTGAGTTCTCGTTTAAATTTCAGTGTAACTTTTTTTGACAGGAAGTGTTGTTGTGATTTCACAGCTGGTCATCACACTCCATCTAAAGGACCCGCAGGTCATTAACCCATACCTGCTGCTATCTTGAGTTATGCAGTTTGATGAGTCCTCTTCCCTAGCAGAGGAGTGAAACAAGAGTGGTATGGAGATGTGTGTGTGAGTCTGTGTGTGTGTCTGTTTAACTGAGCTTGCTAGCACCCCTGTCTTGGCCAGCCGGCTCCACCATATGGCCACATTTATCATGTATCTCACTATTCATTAAGACTGCCCTTGCAGGTTGCAAAGGCACTGCTGGAGGCCTTAACCTCACCTCTGAAATGTGGTGATCAACTCGCTGCAGTCCACCAGAACTTTGGGTGTAAGTGCTACAAAACATTTGGTGGAACAACTTTTGTCAGAGCTTCATTTTTTTTTCTTCGTTTTGCATCAGAAGGAAGCGTTGGTTGAAATGCACTTTGAGTTCAGTCGTAAATGATTTGGATAATTAGTAGTCACTGACACAATGCCTGACAGCTATTACTGAGAAGAAGCTAAAAACAAATTTGGTTCCACAGTTTGCATTCATCTTACATTATATTTAAGCAAGGCACAGCTGCATGCATCTTGTCCTCTAGCCTTGCTTTGTATTAAAGGAAATCTGAGGCCTCGGTATGCTTCACATATATACTGTATCTACTTCTACAAAGATTTTAATACTTTTTGTTGGTGGCAAAAAAAAAACCGAGTGCTTACCAACATCACATTGCAGATATTGCACTTCAACAGCTTGGGCAACAAAAATGACATCTTTAAAAAAAATGTCTGTGGTAGTAGCTGAGAGTCATCCACACCATGACGTCAAATCTGTCTGTCTGGTAGTAAATTATTTCATAAGGCACTAGACGGATTTTAATGAAACTCTGAAAGTAAACATTGGGTGTCCATTTTCAACTGATGAACTTTTGGAGTCAGCCCAGTTTAAGATGGCAGCTAATTGCCCTCAGCCAACATAAAAATGGCTATAACTTAGTTAGATATAGAGATATTGAGGTAAAGTCTGATGTGGTAGTAGCTCAGAGTCATTAACAACACATACTCTAGCACTTGCTCTGAGCACAATATTGCAAGATCTTGCATCTTGCAAGACTTTTACAACTTCATCCCTTCTCTTCGTGAGATGAGCTTAGTTTAAATCTTTGGCATGAAAGACGGCGGGTGATATGCATTGCTTCAAGGAATGCTAGGCTTTTTGATTAGATCTAGTGATCAGGTAAATGCGACATGATTTTAAAAACAAAATCCTAAAATTTAAGTGTAGCTTTTTTTTATATTGATAAAAAGGCCTATTTATTTCTGTCTTTTACATTTTCAAACCTAATTAACTAGATTGTTCTGGCACCCTGCATGGTGACTAAATAGTAATCTGCTTTTACTTGGTATAAAATCTAACTAAGAGGGGTTTGTTTTGTAGGATTTTATTCCATCCTTCAGCAACGAAACATCTTATTATTGGGCTGTCTTGCATGCAAAGCTTGTGATCTTTACTTTGGGGGGATTCATGGAAACACCGTGCCAGCTTGTGCCTTTACTGGCAGCTCATCGTGGATTTTGAGATTTGCCTACTGTACTTCTGTAGAAGCCATCTTCTTGTTATCTTTAGATTTTTTTTCCTGCGGATTGTGCTGTTTTTATTTCCATAATTTGCTGGCATTTACTTGAATGCTTACTTTCTTCTCCCTGAGTAAATGTTGCAAACAGTTGGCTTCTCACTTGGACTCCCTCTGCGACCTTCACAGCGACATTCAGCAGTGCAGTTCATGCAGTAAAAAGACTCTCCAGCGCTCAACTTTACATTCACTGTTCCTTTTAAGTGTTACTTCCCAATTACTTAAAGAAGTGATGAATAAGCTCCAGAATTGCTTTGCTGTCTTTTTTAAATGCCTTCTTTTGCTTTGTGGGTATAATTTGTTTGAACTTAACTCTTAGAACATGATTAATTTCTTCAAGCTAAGTTCTTAAATCTTGCTAATGTCAAACCTCTTCCAACCGCAAACTTTTTCCCATTCATCACCATATGCTTTGTATGTGACACTAACACTGACCAGTGACTCTAGTCAGATATGACAAGGGTGCTCCAGCTGGGCACAAAACATTTAAAACATTAGTCATAACATATCAGGAAGGGAAATGAAAGATGTGCAATCCAGAACAGTTTCTTTCTTATTGGACATACTTAAAGGAATTCAGGATTTCTGGCCAGCAGCTTTTGACCCAGAGAATTAAAAAGAGTTGAACAAAGTGAATATATTATGCCATGGAAAATGTGAAAATATTTGCTACGTCTTGCATAATGATCTGCAGATATTAATTATACGTGTATTGGAATGATCTTTTCTTATTAAATAATGGCACAGAGGTAGGTGAGTGGGGTATAGTTTGCTGCGCAGGACTCGGGTGACGCTGAATCTTTGTTGTCTGGATTTGCACCTGTACCACTGAGACGACACCAGGTTGTCTTTAACGGGATCATTTTTATTGCAGCAAGAAAATTTTCCCCACCGACAGGTCGACACATAGGAAGTGAAGGAACAGGATTTATGATGCACACATTAGATTGACCTATGAGGCAGCTGCCTCCAATAAAAAACATCGGATTGGAGATAAAGATGGTGGAGGGGGCGGTTACTTCAGTCTGAAACTGATACGTCTCAACTGATTTCAAGAGTGTGACACCTAAGGAGACTGGCTCACACAAGTTGGAACACATGTAATTGGTTTAGCTGAATGTTTAACCATGGAACTGACCTAAGAAGGCGGGAAAAACAGGGATTTTACTTTGGCTATTTTATTTTTTGTGGCCGGCCTCTGAAGGCAAAAGCCCAATAAT
This sequence comes from Kryptolebias brasiliensis, assembly GCA_028566095.1. Classification (NCBI taxonomy): domain Eukaryota; kingdom Metazoa; phylum Chordata; class Actinopteri; order Cyprinodontiformes; family Rivulidae; genus Kryptolebias; species Kryptolebias brasiliensis. The sequence goes on along the minus strand of JAOXNZ010000054.1, from coordinate 19,714,119 downwards.
GCTTTTGCCCTTGTTCGTGTGTTCATTCATCCGTCATTTCAGGAAAATATCTCATGAAGCAGTGGACGGATTTTAAAGAAGCACTCAGAAAGTAATCATCTGCAACTGTTTAACTTTTGGAGTCAAGCAACTGAAGATGTCCGTCTCAGCTAATCAGTCTTAGCAAACACAAAGATTGCTAACTTTATAAAGATAGCCAACTTTTTAGATATTGAGCTAAGATTTATGGTGGTGGTAGCTGAGCACCCTCCCCAACACGTACTCTGAGGGCAGCACATTGAGTGAGATCTTTGCTTAAAACTATGGCACTAACTATTGGCGCAAACCCTGTTTTTTTTGTTAGCAAAGTATCTCATGAACCACTGAAACTCTCAGAAAGTACTCATTGTATATATATCTACAACTCACTGACTTTCAGAGTCAACCCAATTCAAGATGTCCGCCACAGCTAATTGACCTCAGACAACACTTAGATTTACAGAAACTGAGCTAAAGCTTGATGTGGTAGGGGCTGAGAGTTGTTCTCATTACCTTCTCTCGATATATTGCATGAGATTTATGCATATCATTTACAAGGTTTGACCGAAACAGCTATAACTTCAATTTTCTCATCATAAGATGATCTTACTGTAAAACTCTGGCCGAAAAAGCAGCAGATGATATTCAATTCTTCAAGTAATGCTTGGTTTTTAATTTATAATCGGGTTTAATGGGACCTTTCCTAGAGCAACGTTTAACATAAACTGAATTAGGTGTATTTTATGAGCCCTCATCTTCAGATATTGAGTTCATGATTTGTCCTGAAGCAGTGGCGTTACTTTTTGATTGAGTGCAGCTTTTGTGAGGCCTGTGACGCCAGCTGGTGATTCAGGGCGACCCTGTTCAGCGTTAAAAAACATCAAACAGCAAACATAACTTGACTTCCCTTCTGAAGATCACATGCTGTTGCCATTTTTATCTCAGGAAGAAGTCATGGCTTTTTTCTTGCCGTCTTAAGAACGCTCTTGATCTCTCTTCTTCTGCCTGTCTGTCTTGCTCAGTCTCTTCTTGACACTTTGACAGCGATGGCGGTGCAGAGACGTCCTCAGTCTTGTGTGGTGATGTCAGCAGGAGTGAGATGTCTGTCTCGGAGTGAGATTTCGCTCTGTGTGGGTGTGGGTGTCAATCCAGTTATGTATCTGTTTATTTGGTGTGTTTAAGAGGAAATATATAAAATTCTTCTTCTGGTTTTGACTCAATATTCTTAGTTATTTAATTTGATATCTGTTACTTTTTTTTTTCAAATCAATATGAGTGACTGCAGTTTAAAAAAAAGTGTCTTAAAGAGTGAGGTTTGTATTGATTGCTGTCTTACAAATGACTTGCTGCTGTGTGCAGAATGTGAAGCTGAAACTGCTTCTTCCATCACGTACTGTACACAAATACTTTTAAATATCAAAAAATGTCTGGTCTGTGTGATTAACTCTGACTTCACAGGCCGTTGCAGTCACTGAACTGGTAATGAAGGCCACAGAATAACACAGCATTGAGCTAAATGCCTTATTTAAAAGTGTTAGAATGCAGTTTTCTTCCCAAAACTTTATATTACTGTGGGCTATAATCTGCTTACTGCGACATGCTTCATTTTTTCAGTTGTGCAAAAAACAATATTGGATATGCATTTTAAAGCCCTGTAAGATGGGTAAAAGTAAGGCAAGATGTAATTGTTTGGAAGCTGTAAATTTGCATTGCTGTAGCTTGTCTGGCTTATTTTTGAGGGCACAAGACAAATTAAATTACTGTAGAATATTGTCTATAATTGTAGGCAGTTTAGAATTGGAATTGAAGTTGTTCATTTTCCTGTCGGATTAGAATAAATGAAATGTTGTTGGCAGATTTTAATAAATATAATATAAGCCCTTTTTGTGCTTTCTCAATTATGTTTTGTAGGTCCCCTTAACTATCAGCGCAGCAAGAGGGCAATAAAGTTGTGGTGTGTTGGAAATAATTAGCCTCTTTAGGTCCTCTTAGCTGTTTGGCAAAGCATCCATGGATCAGACTTGTTGGATGCATTCTGGGGTGCCCAGTTGGATGGATGTTTGTGGAGTTTTGAAGGTGAGGTCAGTTCCTTTGAGTTCTGGGTTTCTTCCAGCCACTCATTAGCAGGTTTTGTGGTAAAGTATTATTCATTGCCCTGACAGGATAAAACCCTGCTGTACAAGATTTTGTCTTTTCTGGTTTGATCTTTTTGCAGTAGGTTTTAGTGTGAAAGTTTTGAACAATCAGTATCTTTCCTGTTGTACAAAGTTGTTGTAGAAAGCTGTCTTAAAACAACTTAAATCTAAAAAAACATTCATGGCAGTTCATGCAAACACTATTTTATAAACCTTTACACCACAGTTAATTTAGCATTACGTGGTTATTTTACATATGAGTATGCAAGCGCTAACAGTGACAGCAGCAGCTAGCTGTTGCACTTCAGATGCAGGAAAATTATAATATTTCTGCTAAGTTAGTTAAGTTAGTTGCTATAGTTCTTCTAATAGCACCTTCAAATCCATTTTTAACTTATGGCAGTTGACAGTTTATTGTTCAGTGCTTTGTTTGTGCTCAGCTGTTGTAACAATAGCTTCAGAAGAGGCATTTTTTCAATTGAACTTTATTTATGCCCTGGTGTCAACACTTATGAGCAAGTTAGTCTCAACAAAGACACATAGTCCAGATCAGACGAGCGAGAGTTCTGTTAATAAATACAGTGAATGCTGGCATCCACTATAGCTTAGAGGAGCATTTAAAACTATGCAGTTAGAGACCAGAGTACCTGAAATGTCGTTATGTAACTATATTGAGATTTTATCTGAGCAGAGCGGTTGTACAATAAAGCAGCTGGCATATAGAAAAGCTGGGACACGTGGATCCAATGGAATAAGAGGAAGTGATGATAATAATGTACCATAACCTTGATGACAGACTTGCTCACATATAACCTTTGATAACAAAAGAAGCCCTCATAACTGCAGGGAGGGGAAATCCAGGAAGGGGTCATGTCAGCACGGATGATAAAGAAATCAGTTGTTTTTCTTGCTGTGTGTGAAAGACATTTTAGTGGAATTTCCCCGATGCTTGTATTTGTATCGGTGGAATTACCCAGGAGGACATTTGATGCTTTCTAACACATCAGACACATCCAAGTTGTCACAAGGGCAGAAATTGTTTGTCTACCTGCTTGGAACTTTTGCTTTAGAAAAAATACCTTTAAACAACAAAGTCATTTGGACATTAAAGGGATAGTTAAAACTTTTTGAAGCACAGTACCTTGGACTGCTTATGAACAATTAATATTTTACCTGTTGTAGATAGCTTTTTGAAACACCTCAGTTTGGAGAAATAAAGTTTAATTCTGACCAGAATGACGAGCTAATGGCTAATCTGAATGAAGCCAATGCCAAAGTGGATTGCTGCCATCTTAAAATTACTACAATCTCAAATCTTTGTAGCGATTTATGCGAGCGCTACTTTTTCAACATTACAATCAGTTTCAAATTACATGATTATTTTGGAAGAAATATGATTTCTGTTAGAAGTCCCTCAAACTGCATATTTGTTCATGTAAATACCAGTAAGATTTCACTTAACTAATCATGTAATGTGAATTGACGAGAATGTAAAGGTTTTGAAAAAAGCTGTTGAATTAGGCCCTGTCCAGGCTACTCCAGCTAGCTTTTTTTTTTTTTGTGGCTGCGTTTACACCTACCATTCTACACACAAACAAAATTTTTAGGAAGAACAATGAATCATTTTTAAAAATGTTCTCCAAAATAGAGATTATTAAAAGCACTTTTTTATGGTTTCTGGTGGACAGGAGACATGGAGCATTTTAGAAACCAGGATGTAGTAGCCTATTTTGCATATACCCCCTTTCATCTTGTGCCTTAAAACAAATATTAAGCAGTTTCACCTTTTTTTCCAGGTTTTTCTAGCTTTATCTTAAATTTTTTGTTTTCCAACTTTGATTATTTGCTGAGATAGTTAATAACTGAGAGGCTGCTATAATGTATGAATGTGTGTAACATTACAAAAAAACAAAACAAAACAACTTCCATTTCCATTTGTTCCACATGGGCGGCTCCACTTTCACTTCAAGCTCAGGTCCTCTACCAGAGGACTGGGAACTTGAGTATGTTAGCTGTTCCTAGGACAGGATTTTCCTGGGATCTGTTGGAGCCACTCTTCCAGTTTGGGGGTCCTGATCCAAAAGATGCACCATAGGAGGAACCAGCAGCATGAAATATAATAAACTATAATAAAATATTCAATACCATTAGTTCACATGTACTAATACCTAAAATAATTTAGTCAAACCCAACCTTCCTGGGTTCAAGTGAGCCAGTTGACAAGCAATGAAGTACAAAACAGCTACAGATTTTATTTAAGGAATTTGCAACAAAAAAAAGATGTATTCTTTAAAATGGTAGAGTTCTTCTAATAGCACCTTCAAATCCTTTTTTAACTTATGGCAGTTTACAGTTTATTGTTCAGTGCTTTGTTTGTGCTCAGCTGTTGTAACAATAGCTTCAGAAGAGGCGTTTTTTCAATTGAACTTTATTTATGCCCTGGTGTCAACACTTATGAGCAAGTTAGTCTCAACAAAGACACATAGTTTGTCAGTGTGTATCTGGAAGTCCCACAGTATCTTACCCCTGCCATTCTCCACCACCTTAGGTGGAGTCTCCCACTTTGACTGTGGG
>JAOXNZ010000054.1:19679099-19709292 GCA_028566095.1 Kryptolebias brasiliensis | reverse complement strand
GGCTCCATTCTTGGTCCTCTCCTGTTCGCTCTGTATTTGCTGCCACTTAGTGCTATTTTTAGAAAACATGGTGTTCATTGTCATTTATATGCAGATGACTGTCAAGTCTATTTCCCTCTTAAATATAATGGCTCTGTTCAGCCTCTCCTTAGCTGTCTCGTTGACATCAGAGGATGGCACTTAATTTCCTGAATTTTAATGAAGAAAAGACTGAGATCATGCTTTTTAAATCCAGTGGCCCCAGCTGTGTCCCTTCCTTTGATTTTTCCTTTTTGGCCCTGCATGAAATATCCAGCATCACTAATTTAGGTGTAAAAATAGATCCTAACCTAAAACTTGACTTGCATGTCAACACTGTGGTTAAGTCTTCATTCTTCCAGTTAAGGCAGCTGTCAAAAATCAAGCCCTTCTTATCTAGACAACACCTAGAGACTCTGATCCATGCATTTTTTATGTCACATTTGGATTACTGTAACTCTCTTTTGACTGGAGTTAGCCAGGCCTCCCTCTTTCGTCTACAGCTGGTACAGAATGCTGCTGCACGGTTTTAAACTGGTATAAACAAACGAGAGCACATAACTCCGGTTTTAGCCTCCCTTCACTGGCTTCCTGTTCAGTTTCAAATCCATTTTAAAATTATTTTATTTGTTTTTATGTCTCTTAATGGTCTTACCCCTTCTTATTTGTCTGAGCTGCTTCACCCCTACATGCCATCACGTGCTCTTAGATCGGCTGACAAGATGCTTTTGACTGTCCCGAAGACATTTCCAGAGGAGATCGAGCCTTTGCAGTTCTGGCTCCTAAAGCATGAAATGAGTTGCTGCTGCAGGTCAGGCAGGCTCCATCTCTGGCTGTTTTTAAAACTCGTTTAAAAACAGACTTTTTTACCTTGGCTTTTAACCCAGAGTGAGTTATCATTTGTGTCTTAATCTTTCCCTTCTTAACTTGTACTATTTAAATAATTTTCTGTAGCTCCTTTTTTTGTTTAATTTCTTTTCCCTTTTACACTGTTTTGTACTGCACTTTGGTCAGCTGTTATGTTATTTTTAAGTGCTTTAGAAATAAAGTGGTATGGTATGGCATGGTAATTACCTGTGTGTGTTTGTTTGTCTGTCTGTCTGCATACATCTTCAACTTATTAACTTTTCGAATTAACACGATTCAATATGGTCACCACAGGTACAATAATTGACCTTGGCAAACACAGAAATGACTATAATTCAGTCAGTTTTACAAATATTGAGCTAAAATTTGGTGTGGTCGTAGGTGAATTATGTCTTCAACACATACTCTCAGTGCTAACAAACAGTGGAAGATCTTTATTTAATACAGGTGATGTATATTCCTTCAAGGAGTGGTAGTTTCATTAAAGTCAGTAATCAACAATTCAAGTTTATTGTTTTCATATGCTAAAAGAACCTCTAGTGGCTCTTTTATTTTAAATGTTTCTGGTTAAGTGAAAAAAAAAGCTCTTGCTCCTCCACTGATTTAAAAGGCTTGTCTCTTTGAATGGCTGAGTACCTTTGTGATTTCCGATGCATGTGGCCCGGTCAGGTCCTTGGAGGGTAAGAGGAGGCTCATTCTGTCCCATTTTGAGGGAGAATCCTTTCTATAACTTCCTCTATTCCATCTGCCATCACCACCGTTTAAATGTCAGCCAGCCTGAGAGCAAAACAGACAAAGACCGACCGAGATCCGTGGTCCTCTGGGAGCGAATCGCTGAAAGCATACATGATGACACACTTCCACCATTCAGTCTGATGAGCTATTGAAAGGCGATATGACATTTCGCAATAATACACCCTATAGCCCCAGAGTTTAGGGATATTAAATAATATTCATAAATTTGTGATGTCTGGCATTTATTGATGTATGTGGCAACATTTGCTGCAAAATCATTTTTGCTTTCAGTTTTCTTATTTGTGAGGAAATGTACCGCAGCTCAACAAAGTGATGAACTGTGACACTGAACTGTTCTAATGAGATATATAACCACGTTGTTTAGGTCTAGGAAAGTAAAAAGCCTCCGGGAGTGATGTGACAAGATTCATATTGCAACTTCACCATAATTATGAAAAATGATCTGGTGTGTAATCGCGTTGCAGTGATTGTCGGAGTTATAAAACATCAGGAACTGAGTTCCTGTTTCAGCTTCGTGTCCTACTTATGGTGGAAATTCTCCTCCATCAGCTTACACATAAGCTTGAAAAATCAGTTTTAGATGATGAGAAAAATGATTTCGTTGACATGCTTTCCCGGGAGGGATTGCTTGAAAACTCCAAAAATTGTATCACCTAACGCTGGGGTGTGTGTGTATGTGTGAGTTTGTTCCAGCAAGTGCAAACACGTCATGCAGAACACTAACAATATAGTAATTTTAGCAAATCAGATGTGTGATTGAGCTATCAGGCTTATTCCCGCAAGTTTTAGACTTTTCACCTGCCTCTATTTTCCATCCTCACCCATCACTTCTTTCACTGTCAGAAGAGGAGACAGTGTTGTTTTCTTTTATGTCCCCAAATCGATGTAGAGTCCCCTTGAAGGGTAGCAGATTAGCTCCATTTTCATTCAGATAATTTTAGCAGCTGCAGCAGTGGTGGGAATGCTGTCATCTGACGCCTCTTGTCTCCTGAGAGACACTCAGGCTGTTGGTTGAATGTTGCTTCGTTTCAGCCCAGCTGGAGAAACGCTAAACGGGCAGACTTTCACTGCTCCAACCCTCCTTGGACTTTGCAGTTTTTCAAAGCTGAAGCTGACGTATCAATGAAGTATTGATTGTTGCATTCTGAGAGGTCAACAAGAGCGTAGCAAAGGGACTGGAGTCAAATTTTAAAGCCAAAATGGTGGATAAGGAGTTTAACAAACAAAACCAGAGGGCCTTTTTGCTATTTAAACAGGAATGAGATGCCAAGATCATTCAGCTCCTCACGCACCACCTGTCTCCTATTACTAATCAGCACACCTGTTACCATTCACTGATTACCCTTCCCTCAACATGTACTTCCTGGTTACCTCAGTCCATTGTCAAGTCCTCTGTTCACAAGTGCAGGCAAGCAGCTGCATCCTGTTTGCCTGCATTTCCAACCAACCTTGTGAGAGGAGTTAGCCGGAACTAGTGATGGGAATTACTTCTCTTTTCTGGGTTCCAGATAATTTGGTTCAGCTCACAAAAAAGAGATGGCTCTTTCAGCTCTCAAGAAGCTCTTTAAATAGACATTTCTCAATGAGCTGACTAAGAACTGGTAGTTTTGGGAGCCTATTCATAGCTGTCAGTTCCGTCACTAGCCAGAACAACTGCTCTGTTTTAGCTCATTGTACCACTTTCTAGACTGTACCGTATAGATTTTAAATAAGACGTCCTCATTCATTTGTAATAATTCATATTTTCAGTATATAGAAAGTTGTGATATAGTAACAGCTGCAGTCCATACTTGTGTATAAAGTACAACAAAAAAGTGTAGCAAGTAGTCACAGATATGTGGTTTTTCTTTTATGTCAGTGTTATGGTGACAGATGACATTAATTATATTTTTTCCAGCCAAATTTTGCTGTCCATCACCTCAGATTCAGGCATTGTATTTCAGTGTATCTTACCAACATTTATATATGCTTCAGCTGATGGTGAATACCCAGAGTATACCTATGAAATACTACTGCATTTCAGATGCAAAAACACTGAACTATTCCTATTTCTTGCTTAATCCTTTATATATTGACCACGATGTAATGAGTGAGCGAGTGAAAGTTTTGCCTTTTCTTAGACCTTGTTTGTTTGCTCTTGGACAAGATTTCAAGGCCCATCTGATGTAAGGCAGTTGAGGTTTTAGTTTCTTAGTACTGCGCTTCAACATTTTGAAAAATCTTTTACCATCCACTTGGCCTGGTTTGCAGCTATAAACGAAGAGACAGAACTCATCCTCAGCATCTTCAAGTCTGAATTCCTTCCTTAAAAACTCCTATATGCTGCCTCAAGGTTCAGAGTGATTTAATCCCCCAAGTAAAGGATTAAACTGTGATCTTGTTCACATAACAGTAAAATGGAAAGTAAACTGGACAAATGCAGTTCAGCATCATTACTAATGTGGCCATTTTACAACACCAGTTTGGAGATAAACGTTTTTCTTATATCTCACTGGGATTTATTTACCATTTGATTTCCATTTCAGGCCTTCATTAGAGCCTACCATTTTCAGGATGTATAGTTTTCAGGGTTGTTGTTGCTCCCATAAAGATCTTTAACAGTGGTGATAGGATAAATAAACACATAGACATTAGACCTCAAAAAAGTAGCAATTAGCATTTGCACACAAAATTAGCATTCAATCTGTAAAGCTATTCTCTAGTGGTACTTTAAAGCATCAGAGACATGTTAATTATTGTATTTATTTTGTGATGTGAATTTGTATTAAAAAGAGATAGCATAATGAGTGTTTCTGAGCACTTTTGAGTCTGTATGTGTTGTTACAAATGAAAGATGAATTTTATTCTATCTGTCTAATTACTCAACTCAGTTGAAGGGGCATGAGTCAGCATCATTTGCAGAGCTGGGGGGATGCCTGTGTATTATGTTTGCATTAGATGGGTAATGATAATGATGGCTGAGGACAATAGTGATAAAGAAAAGAAGAGCACATAAAAGAACAGTGAAACGGTAGAAGATAAAAGGAGATGATGCTGTTGAAAGCGAAGCAGTGGTAAAAATGCAAAGAAGAAGAAATAATGAAGAGAAAGGTTAAAAAGAATTACACTGTGCAGTCTTTATGCTCCAGCACTCTTCCAGCAGTGCAGACAAGATTTGCTGCCAAATCATCATCATCCAACACCCTCTCCTCCCACTCTCTCCGCTGGCTGTTCGAGGACTTAATTACGGTGATATTTGGCCTTGTTTGTTTTTGTCATCATTACATTCGGTAACTCTGGTCAGCTAATGAAAACCCAGACATCAGATCAGAGACGGGAATCAGCCCCCACACTCTAGAACGAAAAGAGAAAGAAAAGAAAGAAACTACGGGTGGGTGGGGGTAAGGACACAATGGAAATGATGATGAAGTAATGAGAACATCTAGTGCAGGCATGAGTCAGTTTCTGGTTTCAGGGTATACCACGATATTAAAAAGTCAGTGTCAAAACCACCAAGTTTATTTTAAAAAATATATAAATACAAAAATAAACTATAGTTCATTATCTCTCAGCTCCACAGATCCCACATTCATTTATACAGACTTTAAGATAACTGTAACCCTGTGCACTTACAAACTCAATTATGAGGTAAATATAAATTTTGACGTTTGACCAACTAAGCACAGTGGAAAGCAATTAGCCTTGTGACCCAAAGTTGCCTAGTTAATAACTCTTAACCTTTCTAAAATAAAAAGTCATGTTGATTTGACTATGCCAAATGCTTTCAGAGCTACAGAAAAATGCATCTTTTAAGTGAGACAAAAGGATTACCACAGCTGCTAAGTGCAGTAGTTGAAGTCTTGACCAGATAAATTACAGCCAGAGCTCATTTTGAAGCAACGCTCAGTCTCTAGGACCCTGAGGAGGCATGCCAGTCTGCTGGGATACCCCAATCCAGTTTTTTTTTTTTTATGGTTTTGCTGCAGTTGTATGAATGTATAAATGTCATCTGAGATGTTGACAGAGCAGTTGGGGTGAAAAAAAACCTCTTTCAAAGTAATTGTTTTCCCCACTGTGCACTGAATTAAAGCCTTAACAACGAAACCATCTATTGCATGATAAATAACTTCATAGTAAAATTAGCTGAGATTTTGTATGAAGTCATTTGAGTAAAATTGAATTTTAGTATTTTAACATTAAGATGTTGGAATAAAAAGAAGAAAATACATGGCCCTGGATTATTTTGCAGAAATAGGCAAGAACAAGGCTTTCCAGATGTTTCACACTTACATCTGGTGCATCACATCAAATAATAACAGCAGAGTCATTTTTATAATCCTTTTTTCTAGAATTCGGGTTGATGCAATCAATTCAGATGTGGGGTTTTTGTATTGTGGCTGCCAAGTGAACATCACACAAACACTTGTACACTTGCACACACACACTAACACACACACACTGCTCTCATTTAACACACAGGCACTGAGGACCACTGGATTTATGGTGTGGGAACAACAGTCTTTTCTCCTATAGAAGAGGGGGCTTAGGCAAACAGTACTTGGAGCCAACCCATCATTATACTGTACATTATCCTATTTGGTGGAACACACTTCTCTGTTTGCCAGTAATACTGGATACAACTTGGCACAACCAGACACTTAATTAGACCAGAATTATTATCACAAAGTGGACATATTCTGTACTGCTGACAGAATACTGTCACACTATTTTTATGTTAGCAGTGATGTAGTGTTTTAACAGTAAATATATCAAAGGTATAAATCCCAAATGCTGCAGATTTTTGTCTGATAAAGTTTATGAAGTCACATTAAGTGAAGGATTTAGTTAACTACACACATTCACATTGTTACTGGCAGATGTTCTAAGACTTTCACATCTCTATGAATTTTGACACAAGGATTTGTTCAACAAAGGTTTTGCTGCAGGTGCAGCATGTAATTCAGTGCTGCAAGGGCTTTGTGTGGGTGTCTAAAGAAAGTCAGGACTGTAGTTATAACCTGTAGACTTTCTCAGACACAAGTTTTATAAAACAGGAAGTATCATTGTTGAGTACTGTCACAATTGTGTAGGAACTTAAGTTTTAATCATGGGAACATATTCTCACACTGACCAGAGAAAAAAATCTGAGTACCTCTTTAAAATAAAACCACTGTTGTAGAAAATTGAAAATACTTTATAATTACATATTATAAACCTAAATTTATAAATTAAACACTTACAAAATTAAGGCCTAGCATTCCTTGAAAGAATGCTTCTCACCCACCGCCTTTCATGCCACAGTTTTAAGCAAAAATAATCGAAACCGAGTTTTAGCCATCTTGAACTAGCTTGAATCTTAAAGTAAATCAGCTGTAGATGCACATCCCATGGTTACTTTCTTCAAGTTTCATTAAAATATGTCTAGTTATTCATGAAATATTTTGCTAACAAACAAATAAGGTTAATGCCAACAGGTAATGCCAAAGTTTTAAGGAAAGATTTTGTTGTGGCGGCCATCTTTAATCAGTTTGACTCTAAAGATGAATCCAAAGGTTAATCATCCAATGATTACTTTCTTCAAGTTTCATTTGAATTTGTTCAGTGGTTACTTTAGATATTTTGGTAACAGACAGACACATGAATACACACACACTTACAGATTTGGGCAAAGACACAACTGTCCGTCTTCGCCTTTGGTGGTGGGCACTAATAACAAGGTTTGTTGCAAGGCTTTACAATCTAAATGTGAGTATGGCAAGTTTCACATCTTCTTAACACATGTAATCTTAAGGGAAAGAGAAGGCTAAAGATCAATGGAGCTATTGTTTGAATAGCCTGAATGTTTTGAGGTGTGGGTGGGAGGAGAACACACATTCAGAGGGAGCAGGCCATAAAAATCAGAGGTCCAAAGGGAGCAGAAAACAGTCCTCTGCAGGTCTCTACACAGGAAAAGAATGTAGAAATAACCCTGGATGGAATTCACTGCATCATTGTTTAATATTGTGAACATCATCCGCAAAGTCTTTTCATATATGTATTTATATGCTACCTAATATAATTTGTGATTAATTTAATAATTGAATTGAGAATAATTTGTGAACAATTTGTTTCACAAATACATCTTTTAGTTTAATAAAACTAGGAGACAGTTCACCTCTGTAGCAGCTCAGGGTTTATCTTGCTGAAGTGGCTCTGTATGGGAAGCCAAACATGCAAAATAACCTGAATCTTAACTGAACTTGTTCATAACAACGAGAAACACAGCAAATTAATGAGTTTTTGCTGAAAGTAAAACAACTTGTTAAAACGATGACTTTTTTTTCATTAAAAGCATAGTTTTTCATTAAAAGCTGATTAGCAGTAATTGTGAGAGGCTTTTGTGAAAAACTATGCCAGTAGCTTCTTTCTTCATGACAATACTCAGATTTAGGAAGTTTGGTTATTTGGCATGGGAGTCTGAAATCCGTTTTGATCTCAGATGCAATTAGTTTCTGCTTCGGTTCTCCACCCTCTCACTGACATAAAAGATTTGCAGATGCTAACGGTACAAATAAATGAGAAAAAAAATGAACCTAACTTACCTTATATACACACTGATTTAAGCAAACACATGGATAATATGTTTGAGGGAGTTTAGGAGACACTGGGAAAAGTTAAGACTGGTCAGCATATACAATAATGTGACTGTAGGTGTATGTTTTTGTGTTTATTGCTTGCTTGGCTTTTTGACACCATTTTAATAAATGGTTTCAAGGCAGCAGACGTTTAACAAAGACACAAGATTTCTGATCTACAACTCTGTTGAGATGCTAAATGAATAGAATAAGATGGAGTTTTGTTCCAGGAGTCCACTTCTGATTCAGCACTTCCATCCATCCATTATCTGCCACTTGACCCGACTCCATTATATGCCGGAGTTGGGTCGTGGCAGCAGTAGCTTGAGCGGGGACTCCCAGACATCTTTTTTCACAGCTACCACTTCCAGCTCTTCCGGGAGAATTCCAAGGTGTTCCCAGGCCAGCTGAGAGACATAGTCTCAACCAGCGTGACCTGGGTCCTCCCCGGGGTCTCTTTCCAGTTGGAAATGCCCAGAACACCTCTCTAGGGAGGCATCCAGGGGGAATCCTTACCAGATGCCTGAACTACTTCAACTGGTTCCTCTTGATGTGGAGGAGCAGTGGCACTACTCCGAGTTTCTTCCGGATAACTGAACTTCTCACCCGATCTCTAAGGGAGAGTTCAGCTACCCTGCAGAGAAAACTCATTTCAATCGCCTGTAACTGAGATCTCATTATTTCTGTCACTACCCAGAGTTCATGACCATAGATGAGAGTAGGAATGTAGATCAGCTGGTAAACAGAGAGCTTTGCCTTGCAGCTCAGCTCTCTCTTCACCACAACAGACCATACAAAGCACGCAGTACTGCAGAAGCCGCACCAATCCGTCCATTGATCTCACGGCCCATTCTTCCCTCACTCATGAACAAAACTTCAAGAATATAAATTTGGTTTGACTTGAGTTATGTTTTTCCTATATGAAAAACTGATTATATCAAAACATACCTTGTAGCACAGTCAACAATGGTATTGGACAACATAGAGCTAAGTACCACATAAATGTAAATGTAAAAACAGAATACATGCTAGAAAAAGTTAAGCATAGCGTAGCTGACTTACAATAACAACACACAAAACCTAAATAACCACAAAAGCTCCTGTTGATTTCTTGTCCTACAGAAGTACACAGCAATTCACTGCCTTTCTAGTAAGCTGGACATTTTTGTCACTCTTTTATTAATTCCACAATGAAGAGGACAGTGTTCAAACTTCTTAAAGTGTTGAGCACAGTATTTTCACAGAATGTGGTTGACCTGTTTCATCTGTCAGCAGGACACTGCGCCTCTACTAAAGCTGGAGTTCTTCATGTTCATCTCAGGTTTTACAGACCTGGTATAGCACATCTATTTCATGAAGGATTCTCCATTGCAAAGAAGATCTTCAAGATTTCTCAGTTGTTAGTATCAGTACAAATAAAGAAGCAGTGAAAGGTGCAATATTGTCATTTTGGTGCCCAAATAAGATGGATCAACTGAAAATATACATAAACCTTTAGCACCTGAAGGTTTTTGTTGTGATTTGATCCCAGTTCAATGCCCAATATTAATGACTAAGTTAAGTTGGTAGAGTTGAACAGAGTTAGATGAGCGAGGTACATCACTACCTTGGACTTGAGTAAAGTTTCTTGGCAGGACACTAAGTGGGATTTAACAGTTTAAAGTGATGCTGTTTGACCTTCAGAAGACACTTTCACTTCCCAGAAACTGATGGATCATGTTTTAGAAAATGTGACAGGCTTTTCAATTACCTACTAAGAGAACATAGATTTTGTGTAGCCAGTCCTTTGGAGGAGCACATGCCCTACTTTCACATGTTGCAGTGTATTAGAGCTGCTAGACCAACCATAAGACCTCATGAGAAAAAGAAACATATCAAGGCATACTGTATCATTGATTTTGGCAAGGTCAACTGGACCTCAGATCGAGAAGGAGGAGGACATATTTTCCTTCTGTAAAGCCACCACGAAGCAAAAAGGTCTAAAGATTCTTGGGCCTGGTGGGATGGTACAGGAAGTTCATTTCCATTATAGCAGAGTGCTCAGCTATGTCAGACATCCTCATTAAGGGCACATCACCAAACAAGTTACAGGGGACTGAAGAGTGGCAAAGATTTCAAAGAGCTCAAAGATGCCCGAGGGTATCTGGATTTTGAGAAGTTGTTTACTTTCTGAACATATCCTCTGGAGTCGGCCTTGGTGGAGTGTTACAGAAAATGGATCGAAAAAAAATGAAGCTGGTTGTTTCTGAGTCACAAGCTTCAAGGAATCATATTCAATGTCT
This sequence comes from Kryptolebias brasiliensis, assembly GCA_028566095.1. Classification (NCBI taxonomy): domain Eukaryota; kingdom Metazoa; phylum Chordata; class Actinopteri; order Cyprinodontiformes; family Rivulidae; genus Kryptolebias; species Kryptolebias brasiliensis. The sequence goes on along the minus strand of JAOXNZ010000054.1, from coordinate 19,698,776 downwards.
GAGAAAGAATTTTTAGAAAATCAAAACAAGCCATAACATTGTTAGGAAGAGGCTTCTTTCTGGAAACACAACACTGAACTGTCCACTGGTTGTATCAAATGCATGATGGTAATTCACAGACTGGATACAGTGTTGTGCATTTGTGCTTTGATAGCTGTCTCTTAGCTGGCTTAAATTAATGTTTGTGTGTTGAAGAAAGCACACAATGGGATGGAATGTTTGGTCACGATGAAAAGCAATGACTGTAAAATGTGATCACTGAAATGAATCTGTGAAATGAAACTGAAGACTAATGTTTTAATGTTTGTGTAATCTTGTGCATGTAATTTACCTTATATTGCCTCGTGTCATTGTCTTTTCAGGTTACTAAATGAGTCCCCAAGGACCTGAACATTGTTTACAGGCATATGAAGAGTTAAAAAAGTGAGAATGTACAGTATTTTAAGTTTGTAGATGTTAAAGAGGGTTTGCTGGCTCAGGCTACCCTGTTAATTGGTAGAGCTGGTGATTAAGGTCATTTATAAAAAGCTGCTAGTTAGTGTCAGTGCACACTACTGCTTTTAGCTCTTCTCACCTGTAGAATGGGGGTCTTGTGTGAGTTTCATCCTTTTTGTTCATTGTGAGTGAATGAACACCTGCTTGGCCTGCTTCTAATGTCTGCCTCAAGGCTTCTGTTTGAACCCAGCTGCTATGGGCCATTTGAACACAGAAGAACAAATAGATGCTATGATTCCTTTTGTCACCAGTAGGGCATAGTTCACAGCACAGTTTCTTGGCATCACTGTGGCCTGAGGAAGCTGATTTTGGATGTGCTGCTGGTTTAATGGCACCTCCTATAAAGATGCTGTTTTATTTTCCTCTTTTACACCATTGGCTTGTCACTGTAGCTGTAAATTCCCATGTTTGTTGTGAGGAAAAAGTTTGTATCTATATTTTGAAAGTCTTTATTGTGAGCCAGTACCACCAGTTCTAGATTTTTTCTGCAGTCATGATGCCAGATAAGACCGTGTTCATTTTTCCCATTAGCAAATAGACATCTGTTACTATGAAAGTACACTTGAACATACTTGCAAACTAGTGCTCTATTGTCATACCTTTTTGTGAATCATCATGACTGCACAGCACCCTCTGTCCCGTGGTTTGAAGAGTTGATTTTATTGTCTCATCAGGGGTAGTTGAAGGAAGAATTATGCAGCCGAATAATGTGTTTGCTGCCACCAGTGTTTTATGATTATGTCCAGTAGTTCTGGTCAGGTAGAACTTTGTTTAGTAGAATAAAACTATTTTGATGCATTACAAAAATGTTAGGCATGCTAAAAAGAAGTCTTTGCAGATTAAAAATGTTTAAAGTTTTCTTGAATGCTTACAGTTGAAAGATTAAAGGGCTTTAAAGAGCCATTTGACAATCAGACTAAAAGTTTTGCAGCTTTAGTAAATGTTTTACACTCTCATCTTGTGTTTTGTACTGTTGGCACTATTAGACCTTGATGGCTTTTTGTTCGGCTGGTTCAACATGTTGATTTGATTTGTCATTAGACAGTAAGGAGACCCATTTTCTTTATTACAGGCACGATTAAGAACACATCAAAATGACTTTGATTAAAGAGGGCAGATCTATGAGTTAATGTATTAGTAGTAATAGTAGTATGATATTCAAAAGACCCATAACACCTGATGAGTAAAGGTGATGACCCCCCCAAACAATGTTTCTTAAGTTACACACCTAACCAAACTTTGACATCAGAAAAATTGAAAGTTGAAAAGGATTTTGAACAATGTAAAAATCACCTGAAAAGCACTTTTCTCAAAGCATTCTAGCACATTAAGACAGAAAAAGATATTTTAAATATTTGCTTTAGCAACTGTGATTCAAATGTTGCCATGGATCTCTCGATCAAGATTTTTTTGTCCCCGACACAAAGACTCAATGTAATACTTGCATTATTTAATTTTTTTTACCACACAGACTTGGAAACTACAGATGATAAGTTCATTAAAGTTATTAAAATCAGTGCCGACCTCAGTAGCTCTACATTGTAGTAAAATAAACCCGTGTTCATGTTGATCCTCAAGATGTTTTATTAATTATCAACAAGGAGAAAAAATATTACAGTTGATTCTGAATTTTCTTTGTAGCTGTGTTGGTTTTGTGGTGTTTGGAAGGTAGGACATACCATAGCTCCAACGGGTCCAAAAGGTCATAAAATCTTATTTTCCCCATCACAAAAATGGATTGGTCACCAAGAATGGTAAATTTTGTCACCAGTTCTGTAATGTTTTTTGCCTTAACACTGTCTTGTGGAAACTTTTTTTTTTGCCTTTCTTCTAAAGTGTGTTGCTCAGCTGTGCTACCTTATGAGTTAGTGGGCTGAACTTGGTGTACTACGTCTAGTGTTTGGATTTTAAATCTCTAATGAAATTAGTGATTTTAAATGTAGTTCTATTACTACCACCACAAGAAATACTCAAATAGCAAATGTTGCAAGTAGCTACTTAATTGCTCTCATTTTGTACTATGGCAACATGAAACAAGGCATGTTCAGTCACCTCAAAGAAAGGTTTAGACCCACAGTTAACAATAAAAATACATTTTGGTATCACTGCTTATCCATTCCCAAGGTCAAATGGTGAAAGAGAGTTTGTTTCAGGCAGCCAGGCATCAACATCTGTGTAACAGAGATGATCTGTGACAGTTTTCACCGGGACATAAAGTGCTCCCATTGACACCTATTTTCAGCTCCAAATTACTCAAAGGGTTGTTGGGGGCCATTTGTGGTCTCTTGACAAATGGAGGCTGTTGTTTATGAGGTACACCTGGAGGGAAAGAAACGAACACTGCCTGCCATGTCAGGTTCTTCAAACTTATCTTTGTGCTGAAAATTGAAAATGAACAAAATCAGTTCTGACTGGTAGTTACAAAATCATCCAAGCTTGACTGTTCCCTGTGTGATAACCATTTCTCAGGAGGCCAAAGAGCAATAAAAAAATATCATGATAGATAGAGTACATCAGGGATAGCAGCACAGTCCTCCTGCTTGTCAGAGCAAACTTATTGAAAATGGTCACTTGTAGGCTTGTGGTGATTTTTTTATGACAGTATGTCAGTGTCAACCTTCCTTAGAAAAGCTGTACATTTTACCACAACAAATGTAAAAACTTCTCCTTTAAGACTTTAGGAACTGAAAGCTTTGACTGGTTTTTAGAGCCACTCATGTTTTAATTGGACTGAGTGTCTCTGAAATTCATCAAAATTAAAGCCAACCCCATGGAAGGCCAATAATCTAACCAGAAGGCTCCATCCATCCATCCATCCATCCATCCATCCATCCGTCCATCCATCCATCCGTCCATCCATCCATCCGTCCATCCATCCATCCGTCCATCCATCCATCCATCCATCCGTCCATCCATCCGTCCATCCATCCATCCATCTTCTATACTCGATTCTATACTTGCCTAATCCTGTTTAAGGTCATAGAGAGATGGAGTCTATCCTAGGAGTCACTGGGTGAAAAGCGGGGTACACCCTGGACCGGTCACCAGTCCATCACAAGGCCAACACAGACATACAGTACAAGACAAAAAGCCAGCCGCACATATTCACACCCGAGGTCAATTTTTAGAACTGCCCTTTAACATGTTTTTTTTTTGTTTAATGTGTGAGGAAACTGGAGAAAACCTGTGCATGCTTGCAGAGAGCATGCATCCTCCTCACATGGAAAGCCACGTACTGAGATTAAAAGCAGAGCCCCTCTTGCTGTGAGGCAACAGATCGAACCACTGCACCAGCTGTGCAGCCAGAGCCACAAAGTTGATCCTGTAAACTGAGGTTGCATTTCTAGAAGAATAATTGCAGTAAATGTGCAGATTTTGCATGAAGGATCCATTTGGTATTTTGACTAACTGCTGCTGTTGAGGAACAATTATATTTGTATTGGCGTTTCTAATACCAAACACAAGAACACAGTATGGTTCAGATGAACCACAAAATGGCTGATTGCCTAAGCTTTAGGTATGCATGTATTTTACCTTTCATTTGCATAGCAGTATTTTGCTTCAGATAACTATGAACTATTTATTTATGTTTGTTTGCAGTAATTAAAAATATATAATTAAAACTGCCTTTGTGTGTAGTGTCTATTTATTTCATAATTTAGATGCCCATGATAGCCTCTAACCTTTCTTCTTTCAGGAGGGTTTCTCTTGCCCTCATGTCTTTTTGATCTTCTCCTGTCCTTGTCTCTTCTCATTGCTCCCCTCCACTGGGCTTTTCCTCTCCTCCTGTCTCCTGTCCTCACATCTCCTTTCCTGTCCTCTTTTATGCTTCCAGGACTTTCCTCCTCCTCTCAGGTGACAGGGTGATGGATTAAGCCCAAATAAACTCGTTCATCTTTCAATTATAGCCAGTGTTGAGCAAGTGCCAGCGATTATGAAGCTGTCTGCACGACTGGGAGCAAAGTAGTGATGAAGAAAAAAAAAATGTTAAGACAAAGTTAGCTTCAGTGATAAGAAAAGTTTTATTAAAAGACAGAGTGATGAAAAAATGAGAACAGAATACATTTTAGAACATAGTTAAGAAATGTTGAGTAAAACATGTTGGCTGAGGGAGCAGATCCAACTACTAAAGCAATAATTTGGATCTTCTGAAAAGGTTAAGAATAAATACTATCTTACTTGTTGCAGATAGCTAATTGGATCCAAGACCAAAGTAATTGTTTCATAGCTGTTTGTGCAAATGCTATTTAAAAAAACCTTCACACAACAATCAGTTTTGCACTACACACGGTTCCAATACACGCAAAGAATTCTCTCATTATTTGCAAGCACAAATAGTAATAGTAGTGGCTAACTCCTTTAAAGAAAATCAACATGAATTTACCATGTTTTTCACATGTAAATCATGTGAACACATGAGATCGCGTGAAAAATTTTGAAAATGTTCCAAATTAACATTGGAAGAATGGCCACAATCTGTTTCCTATATGTCACAGGTTTTTAAAAGTGAAACATGCCATTTTCACATGTGAGTTATTTAAAAAATGGCATCAGTCCACTTTTGTCTTGGGCTTGTTCGGACTCATCAGTCCATTCAGATAAATCCTATTTCTCTAAACTGAGGTTGTTCAAAAAGCTATCTACAACAGGTAAGATACTGGTGTCAAATCTTTCCACAAAACTCTATCTTAAAAAGATCTGAACTGTCCTTTTAAGATGTTCCATTCTCGCGCCGTATTCAGAACAGAACTGCCGTGCCTCAGTCACCATCTCCCCACATCTTCTTGCTTGCACTTTTACAGCACATTACCTTTCAATGATTTAATTTTTTCCTCCTTCTTTTGTTGGTGGTCAGTGTTGTAAGTTGGATGTTTTCTCTTCTTTTTTTCCTGAAAGGCTTAATCATATAATTGGATTGTTTAGGAGTGTGTGTGAAAAGACCATTGCAAATACAGAATTGTGCAAAAATCTAAAATACTAAAAACTTTAGTGAGTGAGTAATAATTTTACATCTTGACAACGTGCCACAGACACAAAGATGTCTTTTTAAAAACAAAACAAAACATGAAAACCAAGGAATTTTGCAACAGATGGTGTGGCCCTACACAAGCCCTGATGTCAACATCAAGGAGTCATTATGGGACCACATTTGACAGAGGACACTAAGACAGTCTAAAGAACTGCAATACATTTTTCATGATCTAACCTGTCTTCAACCTGTTCCCAGTTCTTCTTTAATATATTCCTGCAAATGTGTGTATAATTTCACTGTATTTCAGCACTTATTTGCATTGTAGTGAGGCAATTCTCCACAGTATGCCTGTTTATATACAGCAATGAGTGTGTGTGAGTACATAAAAGGCAAAAGACGGTGGTTTCTGAAAAAACTGTTGTGACTTTGTGTCCTTGTTTTCGTTCTCTTCTCGAAACCAACACAAAAGCAGTTGGCATATTCTCATTTTTTTCCTGTTTTACGTCTTCAAGTAATATTACTTACTGTATGCACACGGGGACAGGTTCTAATGAATTTGAATGAGCGTCTCAATTTATTTTCCATGTTTTATTTATTTTTCCAGGGTTTGCAGAGTAAATTGAATCGACGGCGGTGATGCGTGCGCTAGTCAGGAGCAATATAGGGACCTGCTGTTCTGATTAAGTTCCTGTTACGGAGCCGTTCATTATTGATTTCATTTTTTCGCACTTCTCCTCCTGCTCACATTTGCATTTGCTTCATATCACTTTCCTCTCAGCAGGTCTCTCCCTCTTTTACCGTGCCGCTCAATTCTTCCCACTTCTCCGCTGTCAGCTTTCATTTAAGAGCAGCAAATTGTTATTTACAAAACCGAAAAGGTAATGAGGATATAAAACTCCCCAGTTGTATTTTCAATTTAGCACAGCATAGCGTTTACTTCTGATCTTACTCTTTCATTTTGGATTTTGAGGATGCTCAAGCTAACATCAACGTTTCCTTAAAGGGACAGTTTTGACTTTCTGAAAGGGGTATCTGTGCTGAGTAGCCAGTATCTCACCTGCAGTAGACAGCAGCCAATGTTCTCAGTAAGGAGAATCAGGGATGAATAGGCAGACAAGCTAACCAGTATTTATTGTGGTACTTTACTATCATTAATCAACAAGGGAAATTTGGGTTACAGTAATATGTGACATTTTGTTGGCTAGGGATTTCGACAGGATTGTTTCACAGTGATCTAATCAGAAACAGAAAAATGAGATTAATTGTATAACTACCAAACAGAGAAAGCTTGAGTGCCAGCAGAACAATTAAAAACAGGACTTGTGTCAGAGGGGCAATAAATCTGAAAGGAGAGCAAAGGTTTTGAGGGAAAACAAAGTATATTTGCACGCAACCAGAAGTTTTGTTAGAGCACAGTATAATATCTAAACATGTAACAAGGACTCCTGCTCTTAAACTGAAAGTGTGCTTTCTTGATTAATGACAGCAGATGATCCCCATATGACTTAGAGGAGGACCTCTTAAGGAGCAAATTTCTGCCAACTAAAATTGCTCAAACCTCAAACTCTTAAGCGAACAGTATGTTGTGGAATTTTCCATTGCATTAGTTTTGCATCTGAAAGCGACACAGACTGAAGGGGCTGTTGTCTGGCTTTCTTTTTGATTGGCTGAGTTTTTTTTCTTACTGAAAGTTTCAGTTGCAAATGTTCTAGCAAAGGACAATTATTTTCATGGTATATAATGTTTTGTCTTGGGTTTCTTGCTGACTGATTGTTTCACTCACTTTTTTCTTTGCTAGTTTAATTTTGTGTCAAAGTAAAGATTTATGTCTCTGTGGCGGAGCATTTCAGTTGTAAAATGCTTCACTTTCATAAACCTCTCTCTTATAGGTTTAGGTATATAGTTAAAGCCCATGGCTGAAGGCAAAAGGGCAATAAGGTATTTGCCCATGTTTGTGTGTAATTCATGAACCACTGAATGGATTTGTAAACTTTTAGAAAGTAATAACTAAATTCAATTCAAGATGGTCGCCACAGCTAAACAACCTTAACAAACACAAAAATCACTATATCTTAGTTGTTGATACTTCTGTTGTGCTTAATATTGTAGTAGCTGAGAGTCATTCACAGAACATACTGTGATAGCTCGAGTGACATCCTGCAGTATTGCATGAAATTCTGCATAACGTTTTTTTAAGGTTTGACAAAAATGGCTACAACTCTGTTTTTTCTCAACACTGGATGATTTTAGTCTAAAATTCTTAAATAAGCATAAACTAATCGCTCAAGATCAATTCCTAAAACTTTGCCATTAACTATTTGAGTAAACTCCAATAACCAATGGATAGATTTAGGAGAAACTTTCAAAAAGTAATCATTTAATGAACATCTTGAATTGCATTCAAGATGACAACTAATTGACCTTAAGCGACAGAAAAATGGTTATAACTTAATAAGCTATTGAGCTAATTTTGGTGTGTTAGTAGCTGAGAGTCATCCTCAATACATTCTCTGTGTGCTAAAAGATCTAGTCAGACCTCACAGTAATGCATGAGTTGCTGCATAAAGTAATTTACAAGTTTGACTGAAACGGCTCTAACTCTGTTTCTTCTCAGCACAAGATGATTTTAGTTTAAAACTGCAACAAAAGGCGGCGGGCGACAGGCAGTCCTTCAAGGAATGCTTGGCCTTTAATAAGATTTTGTAGAAGCTGCCTAGCCTCAGTGTGTCTTTTAAAGAAACTACCCTGTCAAGAGATCTTCCTTTGTTGATCCAAACTGTGAGACTGAAAGAAACATCTGTGATGTTGGAATGGAGTGAATGACTACAGATAAACCGGGGTTTAGGATTTGGGGCTTGGGTTGGGATTTGGGAACAAGAGTCAGGGTGAACTAGGGGTAATGGTGTGGGACTGGGAAACAAGAGAAGTTTTGGAAATTAGACTGGAGTTGAGAGTTCAGGATTGGGTGACTGAGAGTAGGAAGGCACGGAGGGAGGCTGTGGTAAGTGTTTTATTACACAGTTGTTGAAACTATACTGTAAAACAACTGTGCAGCATCAATAAGGTTTTGGATCTAGGTTTTGTAGATACCTAAAAATCAATACAAAAAAAAAAAGGATTTCTTAAAAGCCAGATACAGTAAATGCTAAGTCAATATTTTTATAGAGGGATTTTGTGTTAGGAAAATGGCTGAGGAAAAGACTCATATTTCTATGTTGTGGAGAATGTGGTGTAGCAGAAATCTGGAGCTGGTTTAGGGTCCCTGAATTGAGGTTTGTGGCTGTTGAGGTCTTTTTTTTTCATCTCCTATTTGAGCTGCATTGAGAGGCTGTTGTTGAGGCTGCTGTGGATGAAGCAGATGGATTATAGATAAGATGGAAACAAACCGGATCTGGACTGAGCTGGAACATGTGAGGGTGCATTTGCCTTTTGGGTTGGTAAGCTGGTCCGGGGTTTTATAAGAGAGGGATGGGATGAGGGTCAGTCCATGCTGTTTTGGCTGCGAGTGCTAAACACACAGTTTCTCACAAACACACAAAAACTCCTTTCATGCTAAGCCACTTACTCTGCAGAGACTTTTGGGAAGATGATATTATAGATGATACAGTACAGAGCACACGATGATTCAGTCACAGGAATCCCACAAAGCCATAATAATCTGCTGGACTTTAGAGACAGAGTCAGTGAAACATAGGAAATGTGTTTATAAAAGTATAAGAAAACCCAAGAAGACATGAAGGAGAAAGGAAATATCACAAAGTAATTACTGGATTGTGCATGAACAACTGGTTTGGGGTCAACCCAATTGAAGATACTAAGCAACCTTTGTCAGGATTTGGGTTTGCTTTGTGTTTCTTTTTGTATTTAGTGTTTTTGTTTCTGGTTATTCTGGTTTCTTTTGGTTTGGGTTTATTGTCTATTTTGTTTTGTTGTCTGGTTGTCTTCATGTTTTGTCTTGTCTCTGTTCCTCTGTCATCATTCACTTTCCTCAGTCTATCTCTTGTTTTCCTGCCATGCCCATCTACACCTGCTCCTACTTTTGTAATCATCTCACCTGTGCCCACTTCCCCTAATTACCTAATTACCTGTTCTTAAAACCTGGTCATGTCCTCCACTTGTCACTGGTCCGTTGTCACTTCATGCTCTGTCTAGTTCTCCTCTCGTCTTGCCTCTCATATTTTCCTGGATTTTGGTGTATTTTGTTTTGCTGCCACGTCAGCCTTTTGTTTAGTTTTTTTTAAATAAATTAGTTTTTTCTCCTGGAAGCAATGAGTCTGCGCATTGGGTTCGCCTCATTCTGCACCACACCTGACAACCTTAGCAAACACGAAAATGGCTATACCACAGTCACTTTTACAGATACTAAGCTAAAATTTGTTGTGGTAGTAGCTGAAAGACATCTCCAACTTGTACGTCAAGTGCTAACTCATTCCACAAGATCTTTGCTTAAAACCTTGGCATTACCTCTTTGCATCAAACCAATTTGTCTGATAGCAAAATATTTCATAAACCAAAGGATGGAGTTTAATGAAACTTTTTAAAGTAACCATTAGATGTACGTCCATCTAGAACTGATCAGCTTTCAACCCTATTCAAGATGGGCCACCACAACCAACGTACCTTAGGAAACACAAAAATCGCTAAAACCTGGTCAAATTTACAGCTATTGAGCTAAAGTTTGATATGGTAGTAGCTGAAAGGCATTCACAAGACATATTAAGTCATTTTGTGAAATTTCACAATTTTGCATGAGATTGTGCATAACATAATTTACAAGGTTTGACCAAAATGGCTATAACTCTGTCATTTAAAACTCTGGCACTGGGGTGCACAATACACATTCTTTAAGGAATGCTAAGCTGTTAATTTATTACTGTAATTATCCCCTCTGAGTCGCTTATAAATATAACTAAATGCATGAATAACAGCAAGTGAACAATTCATGTTTAATGTGAGCTGACATTCTGCCAAACGTGTTTCAGCGCTACAGATGTGATCATTCAGGCCCACAGTTTCCTAAAAACCTTGCTGTACAGGCAAAGTAAAAAGTCCTTTTATAGTTATTTTACCGTAAATGCTGAATGCCAAAAGAAACATTGAATAAATATTTCATTGCCTGTCATGACTAACTGGGATAACAAACCTGAAATTCACTGACCCAGAATATTTGCTATTTGAGATGACAGATTTATGTGATGACTTGTACTCCTCAGATTTTCTTGTCTTGTGAACCTTCATTGCAGTGCATTTGGAGCCTCTCTCAGTAGATATCCTTCTATTACAGTGTGTTGATGTGATTGGTTTATGGCTCAATGTGGGAAAGTGGTGCAGATCTCCAAGTCCATTTACAGCCTTCAAGGCTTCTTAGAAAGTGCTGTGGAGAAATAACCCATGTCAAGCCCTGAAATTATTATTCTTCTCCAACCAAAGGAACAAAAAAAACTAAAGATGTTTGCATTTCCGAAGACAATCAGCACCATTGGTATCATTCAGATATTTCTGACCGTCCCTAACAAAGAACAAATCATTGTACAACAACATCACAACTAAATTGAGAAAAATACATCCAATATTAATCCATTAGGCACTCACTGATGAGTGCCTAATGGCTTTGCTAAAATTAGCTAAAGAACCTAAAACGCAATTGCTAAAGTTAAAACAAACAGAACATAGGTGAAATGTAGCAAAACAGATGCTAAACCTACAAATAGCAACCCAGGAGCTAATGCTAAAAGGAGCAAAGCAGAATCTGAATTTAGCAAAACTGACTGATGCTAAAATTAGAAGTAGCAAAATAGATGCTAAACGTAGTAAAATAATATCTAAAAGTAGCTAAAATTACCAAAATGGAAGGTTAAAGCTACAGTACAAGTAGCAGATGGATAGTTAAAAGCTAAAAGTACCATAAGAAGACAAAAATAGAGCAAATATGTTGAATTAGATTTCAAAGAGAACAATGTTTTTGAAAAAATTCAAGAGATCTCAATGTATTTCTATGGGGAATTTTATTTTAAACAAAGTTAAATACTTTAAAAAGGATAACATTTACATTATTCCCAATCAAGCTAAATAGTTTGATGTATAAATCAGTAAAATAGCACAAAGTGCAGAAGTAGTTTGAGTCCAAAAACTACAGAAAGCAACTATAATCAGGAAAACAATAGTGTGACTGACTCTGCATTCACACAAATACTATCTTGCTACACTTCTATTCCTCTTTGGCTGTTTGCTGTAATTTGGTATGACTTTGCAGATTTTGGTCTTTTGTCTGTCCAAGCTGAAAGCTTTCAGAAACAGACCTAGGATCAGCCTCAGTCTGACAGCCTGTATTTCTTCTGTTACTGGGCAAACACAGCTGGAAGGAAGTGGAACTTCAAGTATCACACTTCATTTTGCTGGCTGCACAAACACCCACAGATTTATAATCAGTTTTCTGAATATCTCATTTATCCACTTAATCCAAGTTATAACTTTGATCAAAGAACTATGCAAAAATAACCTTTTTCTTTAGTTTTTTTTTAAAGGCATATGTATCTGCTTTCCACTGCCCCATTTTCTCAATCACAACTACTTTAAATGTGAAGCATTAAAGGACTCCTTTTCTTTATGATATCTGACCTACCATCATCTTCTTGTACCTGTTCTGTCTAAAGGTAAATCTGCCCTGCTGACTCTTGGTATTGTTTTGGATAAGTGTTTACATTTCAAGCTTTAACACTCTTGAACATCTAATCAAGTATAGATAGATTGTTTATGCTTCTTTCTAAGACTCATAAAAACCCAATTTATGCAGCAATGAGATATGTTCATCTGATAGGGAGATCTTTTGAGATGTGAAAAATGAATGTTGATGATATTATGCGTGCATTTATCTGATAAGAAATTAGTCAAATGGTTTAACAAACTTTTCTTTTGTCTTACAGGAGTGATAGTATTGTGATAATGTGTCAACAAAACTTCTTTTAAACAGGAAAAGATAAGTGTAGATGCTCAGAGTTGCTGGCCTCATTGAGGAGCCTGCGTGTCTGAATGGTGCTTATTATATTTTGTAACACTGAAGGACCTTGGTCAGAAGCCAGCGTTTCTGTGCCTTCAGTGTTCAGTTTGTTCTTGTGTTCGTCTCTGTGATGCCCTCTCCTTTTTGTCTTGTGACTTAATATTTGTCAGCCTAAATTAAAGCACATGTTTTGTCTAGCTTTGCTTGTGTAGAGGCCAACAGTATAGGCTAGTAAAGTAAAGTAGAGAGAATAAAACAAACAAAAGTTGGATAATAACTTTTTGTAACTTAAAGAGATAAGTTCAGATGCTCATCATGAGCTAACTTCTGACTCCATCAGCTGACAGCTGGAGGCCTTCTTCAAAGCCACTGCAGCTTTAGGAGATCTTGGACAAAACGCTGGCTTCTGACCATCAGTGAATTTTGGCCTTGACCTGCATGTGGGTGACTTAACTATAAGCACACCAAATTTTAGCTCAGTATTTGTAAAATTGACTGAGTTATAGACATTGTTTGTGTTTGCTAAATTTGATTAGGTGTGGCAGCCATTATGAATCAGGTTGACTAAAATATAATCAGTTGTAGATTTACATCCAATGATTACTTTCTGAGAGTTTCATTAAAATCCATCCTTTAGTTCACAAGATTTTTTTGCTACTGAACAAACAAACAAGCATACACACAAAGAAACACAGCGGGTGAAGTAAAAACCTGAAACATGAGATACTGCAGATACCGTGTATTAGACATGTAATAGTATATGTAATAATATACTTGTGACAGTTCAGCAGTTGAAGACAAACCGTGATGGAAAAGTGCTGAGTCACCCATGAGCTCCTGGTGTCATGTATACCCTCCAAACTTTCACAGTGTTGCAGTGACCTTGAACAGTGGATGATAAAGTTAGCCGCAGTGAGTGACTGAGAAAAAAGAGAAAGAGAGGGATCCCTCTATCCTGCGCCTCAACAGATAAGCGGTCAACCCCCCCCCCCCCCCCACTGGTCCCCAGACTCAGGGAACATGTGGCACACACACACTCACATCTCACCAGCCGCCCACTCCTGCCTGACAGCAAGGTAGCTGGTGGAGGAAGAACTTACTTGTCTCCTCCTCCTCTTCAGACCCTTCACTGTATTTCAAACTTACAATTTTTACTGTCATCTTTTTCAGAAACCTGATTCTGTTCTTGCTGTGGGTCTGTTACACTTTTTCTCTCTCTCTCATTCTGTTTTGTAATTTTTTTTTCTCAAATATACTTCTCCTTTCATTTGTCATTTCACAAATATTGCTAGTCGCTTGGGAAAGGGAAGAAAAGGAGAACCATTCATCGGTGAAAAATGAACACACACTGATTTGTAATCTAAAACCAAGCTGGAACACTCTTGTTTGAAGCAAAGATGTAAACCAGGACTGATTGTGAGTGGCTGCTGTTAACATATCCAGAATTTCAACCAATTGCTTGAATTTCAACACATATTTTGACTCTCTTTCTGTAGAAAACATACAAACACACCGAGTTAATCTCCCAAAAAACAAGAGCAGTAGGTTTCAAGATTTCCACTGAGTCGTTCCTTCTGAGGTAAGCAGACAGTCCTCTGACACAAGTGACACAAAACTAATATTAAAGCCCTAGCAGTTCTTGAAGGAATGCATATCACTCGGTACCTTTTATTGCTAGAGTTTTAAACTAAGATCATCTTATGCACTACCCCATGTGATATTGTGAGAGCTTGCAAGATGTGTCAGTGCTCAGATTATACCATGGGAATGGCTGTCAGCTACTACCACACAAAATGTTACTTCAATATCTGTGACACTGACTATTTATTTAAATTCATGAGATATTTTGCTAACACACAGACAGGATTGATGTCAACAGTTATTGTCAATGTTTTAAGTGAAAATATTGCAGTGTGTAAGTATGCCGTTCCTGACGCACCCTGGGCTTGAACCCGCAGCGTCAGGGTTATGAGATTGCGGCATTGACCACCGAGCTACCATGGCCCCGTGACATGCTTTATTATTGATACAAACAAATGAACACACACAGGCAAAAACATTATCACTCAACTTCGCTGTCAGTGACCAATGACAAAATATTATGAGCCTGTACACACAAAAAGCAGCGAGTTTCATGTAATATTTATGCTTAACAATGTGCGGTCTAACGATGGATTTTATATAATGTGAAAAACAGATACTATAGTTTACTTATTTGTGTGTGTGTTTTTCCTGAGTGGGTAGAGTGCATAATGAGTCAGTGGATTGACATTAACTGGCAATAGCCCAAACAGCACAGATGCATCGCAAAGACTCAAGATGAGTCAGTCCTAAAACCCGAGCTAATAAATGCACTTACTGAATCAATTACCACGTTAGGGTTCTGTGGAAGTTGGGACAGAATGAGATGAGGTGAAGAGACTGCTGGCCCTGGTCTCTCTTTCGGCTCAAAGTCCCTTCTGCCCCCTTTGACTAAATGCCACTAGTGTCCAAAAATGTCCTTAAACAATGGACTGAAAATGACTGGATACAGTGATGGATGAAGGTTTTAGAGTGATACAACCTCTGCCATGTGTGATCACTTAGATCATTATTATCGTATTGTTAGCGCTCTGTGTCTTTTTCCTCTCTCCTTCATCTTTCTGCCAGCTTGAATTCCCTGTTTTGTGACGGTTAGATTTATAGATGAGTCCCCCTCTGAGCTGCCACGGGGGGCTGAGCAGCACAGATGTGCTGAAACGCTGTCCAGAATCCAAGAGTTACAGTCGAGAGTCCCAGTCTGTGCCAAGAAGAGCCTGGTGAATGTGGGTGGCAACTGAAACTTCGAGAGATGCTGTGAAATGAATTCAGCTGTGGAAGGAATTGTTCACTTTCTCTAGGACTCAGTGAAAAAAGGTTTGCTTTTTTAGTTGTTACAATCTGTTGCTACAAATGGGGTTTAGTAACCCTCCACAGGTCTGATTGGCAAAGTGCTGCTAAAATGACTGTCCTGGAAGGTTCTCCTCTCTCCACAGACCAATGCTGGAGCTCTGTCAGAGTGACCATTGGGGTCTTGTTAACTCCCCTGACATAGACCTTTCCACCCTGTCTGCTCAGATTGACTGGGTGGCCAGCTCTAGTAAGATTCCTGGTGGTTCCAACCTTTTTCCATTCACAGATGATATAGGCCACTGTGCTCATTGGGATCTTTAATGCTGCATACAATCCTGTCTTGGAGGTCTACAGACAATTCCTTGGACTTCATGGCTTGCTTTGTGCTCTGACAGGCTCTGTCAACTATGGGGCCTGATACAGACAGGTGTGTGCCTTTCCAAATCATGTCCAATCAACAGAATGTTGTAGAAACATCTGAAAAATGATCAGAGGAAACAGCATACACCTGAGCTCAATTTTGACTGTCACAGCAAAGGCTGTGAATACTTATGCTATACTTTTGTTTTTGATTTTAAATAAATTTGCAAAACATTCAAACAACTGTTTTTACTTTGTCATTGTAGGATAATGTGTGTGGAACTTTGAGGGGAAAAAAAGGAATTTAATCCATTTTTGGAATGAAAAAATGTGGAAAAACTGAAGCGCTGTGAATATTTTCAAGATGCACAGTACAGTATAAACTCACATGAGAATTATTTATTTAAATAACTCTTATTTAATTTATCTTTACTCATACAAATAGTACATGTAAAATATTTTACACAAATCTTCCCATAGACAATAAATGACTTAAAGAACATCGGAATTCATCAAATTTGTGTAAATAACACAGACTGTGGCATTTGTCTAATGATGCATTTCATTCCTGTCATTGTTTAAACAGCCCTAAAGGATTCAAGTGTATCTTTTTCTATTCGATGTATGAAGACCCAGCACATCATTTTAGATGAAGGGCTCCAAAGCAGCGCCTCAGTGCTCAGAACGGCGTGGTAATGAGAATCATAGTTCTCTTTTGCTCAGAAATAACTGATGTGTCTATGTGCGTATGCTGGTTCAGTATGTGTGTTTGAGAGGAACAGAGATAATTGAATGTAAGTGGTGCCTATCAGCTGTGGTTGTATAGCTCTGTGGCAGGGAAACCTAGAGAGATTTGAAAACTCATTTAGCTATACCTCTTCAGAGAAAATAAACTGTTATGTAAAAATGCTGTGAGAGGTAGTAATATTCTCCTCCTTTAAGAAAAAACTGCACAGAAGACCTGGTGTGGTGAAAATGTTCCTTCTGTGGCGTGATTGTGAATTCCTGTGTCTACGCATGCATTTGTGCACGTGTGTGTGTGTGTTAATGTTAGTGTGTAACACCTTGATTTGCACTCAGTGTGTGTTTGTGGAAATCCTAATTAATGAAATGTGAAATAGGAATCAGAACTTAATTTATTTTTTGTGTACGGATACATCATTATTTGTGAGGTGTGTATGTCTGTGTATGGTTTACATCTATCTGGACTGCCAGCTTTGTGTCCAGTTTAATTAATCTAAAAAAAAGGATTTTTATCTATTTAATTACTTGTATTTGAGGTAGATGTTATATTGACATTCTTAATAAATACAGGAAGTTAAATGCTAATGTGAGTTTGTGTATTTTTTTTTGTTCTTGAAGTCTAATTATAATCTAATTGTTTTCGGGTAAATGAGATGGCTTCACTGTCAAATCATTAAAGACATTGATGGGATTCAGACACTTCCTCTCTGACAAGTCTTTTTAGTTTACAGAGACTTTGATTGGTGAATTATAACTGAGCACATTGGCCTGAAGAAGTTTTATAATTACAGGGGAAAAAAAAAATGCATTTTTTTTCTTTAAGTGGCTAACGGGGACAAATCTCCAAGTCTAATTAAACAAAGAATCTATTCATATTATGCTATCAAATATTCATTGTGTCCCAGAGATATGTTTCCTAAATTTCATTTCACATTATTACTTGAGAGCAGCTCAGCTAAACAGTGTCTCGATTTTTACCTCTTCTCTCACAACACAAATTACCTCTAATCATTTTTGTTGCTGTTAGCTGCTGTTTTTGATGTGTTTTCGCTTGCAACTGCAAGAGTGAGTGATTACTGAAATTTCAGTTTTAGTTTGCTCCAATGGTGTCAAAAATGTCTCACCTTACTGAACGATTTTTCTGATTCTGAATGATCAACACAGCTAAAGCTTGATGAGATAAAATATGTTTTATCCTCCTATGGGAAAACTTTACAATGACTGCATTGTTTCATGGTAACAGTATCATCACACATAGTCATACAGATAATACAAACAGAAAACGACCTACCAGTTTTTAATTCAGTGAGGTCGTATAACTCAAGGACGGCATTTTCTGTGTTGCAGTTTCTCAGACAGCGTGTCTTGTTTATCAGGTAATCAGCTCAAACATCTTTCATTTAAGCTGTTAGACAAAAAGAAATAAAAAACAACTTTAATTTCTTTTAATCAATAATTGCTGACTCAGTATGGAGTCTGGCACGACCTCTAATCGTACTGTAAGTTGGATTTAAAGCTGGGTGATTAAATACAACCCTATGACAAGGACAGTATAACATAATGGCTTCTTTTTTTAACTACAGATGTTAAATTCTGTTGCTCTGGCCCCCCGGTGAGCAATATCTTTATATTCAGCAGCAAGGAGAGGGGAGAAGGCAAAAATACTGTTTTTCCTGCTTCTTCTTTTAAAGTTAACAAGGGCAGTGCGTGACATATTTTGTGTTAACAAGGGAAATATAATCTCAACCTCCCTCCCTCCTGCCCCACCTTCAAATCGCCCCTCTCCCGTTAAAAGCCACAAGGGTATGAAGCAGAAGCCATTGCTGTGAGGAATGAAAGCCATTGCGTTAAGCTTGTTGGGTTTAATGGAGCAGGAAGGCAGCAGTGGAAGTAATGGCTGTGGTTGAGCTTAGCTACAGGCCTGTCAGGTACCACAGGGAAGGCAGA
Organism: Kryptolebias brasiliensis; assembly: GCA_028566095.1. Taxonomy (NCBI): domain Eukaryota; kingdom Metazoa; phylum Chordata; class Actinopteri; order Cyprinodontiformes; family Rivulidae; genus Kryptolebias; species Kryptolebias brasiliensis. Next base: position 19,680,390 of record JAOXNZ010000054.1, on the reverse strand, counting down.
GGAAGGTTATATCCTGCAAGATCCGCTTATTATTTTACCAATGACATCCGTTCATTTTATATGTTCAATAATATGTTGTTTTTTTTTTGTTTTGGTTCTGTTCTTTTGTGGTACTGCAGCAAAAAGAGAGAAGCAAAGCAAAATTAAAGGGATCGTTCAGATCTCTTAAGTAGGGCTCTGTCTCAAAAAACTTATAGCAGCTCATACAAAGGCTGTTTTAAAAACCAGTTTTAAATTGCACGATTATTCGGACAGAAAAACTACCATATTTTTGCCAGACGTGTGCAGGTTGCCCAGACAGTGCTACAGCTAGCTGCTGCTGCTGCTTGCAAATAACCATAAGATTCTATGAAAATAACGATTTAGTACGAACTTGGCAGCGATGTGAGGTTGGAGTTGTTTTAGGACAGCAGCAGTCCATTTTGGTCTTGGCCTGCTTTGACTAGCTGTTAGCTCATCGATCCAATCAAGGTTAAACTCTATTTCACAAATCTTTTCATAAAACCCCACTTCATAAGAGCTAAACTATCGCTTTAAAGCAAATGACTCAACTAGTCTGACTAAGTCACAGACGGATTTAATTAAATGTAGCTTGACAGTTCATTACTGTCAAGCCTTTTATGTCTTAAAAAAGCTAAACTTTTTAAATTTGTGTTGATTTTAAAGCTATGATTGTTTAGTTTGCTTATGAAGAGCTGACAGGACAAAAGATAGACAAAATGAGACTATCTGGCTCTAAATGTAGGTTACATGTTAGACTACAATGATGTGTAAGTTTCTTTGTAGTTGGGCATGTCTTGATATTAGACCTTAAGTGAATATAATACTTTAAAGGCTTGAAATGCAATTTTATTCACTGATTGTAGGGCAGACCTGTCAGTAAGGACATTACGACAAGACTTTGTTTCAAACAGAAAAGAAGACTCTTCTTTCTGCACTTGTCTTCTTCTTTTTTCATTTACTCTCTTCGAATCTCTGTCTGCTTCCTCATCAATGTCTTGTATTTTAGAAAAGTAAACACATCAACGCTCTGATTACACTGACTTAGCAAGTGTTCCATATGGATGTGTTTCTAGGCTTCAGCCGAATACCATTTTACTCCTTCCTCCATCCCTTAATTAAGTATGTAAAATGTTTTATTGCAACAACAACAAGCCTTCCAACAATATTGAAGTATTTTGATGTGTTGCATTTAGTATCATGGCTAACCTGTCTTATCCATCCATCCATCCATCCATCCATCCATCCATCCATCCATCCATCCATCCATCCATCCATCCATCCATCCATC
>JAOXNZ010000054.1:19665657-19678999 GCA_028566095.1 Kryptolebias brasiliensis | reverse complement strand
ATCCATCCATCCATCCATCCATCCATCCATCCATCCATCCATCCATCCATCCATCCATCCATCCATCCATCCATCCGACTTCCATCTCCTCAGCCACTTGGGCCAGCTTCTCTGGGGGAAGACCCAGGACACCTGTCTTAGCAAGAATTAAAAACAATGTATGCCAAAGTTTGTAGCAAGCTAGATAACCAGTTATATTCAGTAGTGGCATACTGTTGTTGGGTCTGTTTGTGTAAAAGAAATCAATGACAACTGATCACGTATTGGATTCTTGAAGGAACATCCCATTTAGTAGAGGAATATTTTAATCGCTACCATGCCAAAGTTCACATTAAAGTCCAAGGGGTAGGTGTAGTGGGATGGGATAAGGACAGCACAGGGAAATGGGGTTCAGTAGTTAAGACTTTGTACACCCCTCCAAAAAGAGGTAAAAACAATATGTTGGAGGTGGATGAATTTCCATACTCCATATTACATGTAATCATACATTTTACAATATATTTCAGACATCCCTAAAGTAGATATAACCATTGCATGAATCTCCTAACACTGCCTTCTTGTTTTATCATCAGCTGAACCTCTACACTTCCTACCAACATGTCAAGTAAACCCAAAGTAAGTAGTAAGTAAAAGTTCGAAGGATGAGCTTTTTGGCTTTTTGAAGTTTTTGAATAAGTTTGATGTTCAATGCTAACCTTTCTAACGTCACAGTTAGCTAAGCTAATTAACATAAGCATATCCAAGGTACCCTTTTACTTCCAAAAATTTTTTTTTAACTAATGCTGGAACATCCTTTTAACAAGAAATAGTTCAATAAAGTTGAACTGAATTTTTTCCATTGTGCCACATAATTAATAAATCAATAAAAATCGCTTTCAAAATGAGCAACTAGGAACAAAAATCTAATACTCAAGTTTGCAATTTAGGATATAGTGTTTCATGTAATTATCCAGTTCATTAGAACATGTCGAGAGTTAGTTGAAGCTGTGTTACAGTGTTAGATGATTGTAGTTCTGATATAAGTCGTCTGCTTCTTGTGTTAAAAGCAAAGAAGAGGCAGATAAAATATAACTGAAAGTTATTAAACCACACACCACTTCAAAGCTGTCAACCGAGGGGAAACACAATCAGTTTTCATTTATTAGAAAAAAGAAATGAGCTTTTGAGCTTCTATCATAACCATTATCTTTCCACGTATTTTATAAAATTTTACTTTTAATTTTTGACTTTGGTATTATCTTTTGAATAGAATGTTGAATAATGTGGAGTATTGGTAATTTTTCTAATTAGACTATTTTCAGGAGAATAGCTGACAAAATATTATTATTATTATTATTATTATATGGATAGGTAATGTCAGCCAGTTGAATCACAGGCCTGTGGGTGGATTTTTCTTCATGTGGGGAAAACATTGACCCCCCCTTGATTGTCACTGTGTAATCACCCTGTCTAAAAGGGCCACTCAGACACAGGCACACCTAAAACATGTTGAAGAAATGATCACTCAGCCTAGATGTTCATTGTTTTAATATCTCAATCTCTGACAGTAAACAATCCCTTATTCCTATCGTAGCTATGGTAACACTTGCTGCCTCAAGCCTTTCATATGGCTACATTAATCTGTTTCTTCTCTGTTGTGTTTTAGAGTTATTCCTGCCAAGTACAGAGGCAGGCATACTGCTGTCATGCAATCTTGCAAAAGCCATAAAGGACCCTGTCATACAATCCAGCAGATCTATAAGCCCTCGGGCTTGATGTCACACAGTAATATATGTCTAGCTGTGAAAATACTGACATGGAGGCAGGCTGTGTAAGTTGCTTTGGCAGGGGGAACAAAGCAGACTGGCGCTGATGTGCTAATAGTCTGGCAAGCGGATATTGTTAGAGGCACACAGAACGGTGTTCCCAGAACTGACCGAGTGACCGCTATGTGGATATGAACTTCTTCGACTCTTGGGAGAGAGTACAGAGTGTTGAGTTAAAATAAAAGTCATTTACTTTGCAAACTAACCTCGTCTCTTTCTGTTTTAGAGGAGAAAGAGGAGAACTTATGAACCCTGAGTCAGCATCTTTCATTTCTACACCTAGAAATCTCCCTTTATTGATCTGAACGAGTCTCTTGAAGCAGAAAGTTGTTAAAGTTTACTACAACCTTGATCAGTCTTAGGTTTTGCCTTGTCCTTATTGACTATGCGTGTCTTGTCATTGCCACAGGGGGATGGCAGAATGTTTGGAGAAAGGGCCAGCAAAGTCACGACAAAGCCAAAGAAGTCAGCGATCAGCGAGGTTCTGGTAGCTCCCTGTCCGCTGGATCTCCTTCAGGTAGCGGGTAAGATATTTCATCCATGTCTGGATCTCTATTTGGCTGCATGCCGATCCGTTGAGAGAGACAACTTAATTGCGGGGCTGCTCCGCTGTTGTAGTGATAACAAATGTGTTAGCATCTTTTATTGGAGGTCTATGTGTCAAAACCTTTGTGTAAATTTAAGCACTGTCAGTGCTGAAATGTTACCCTGCTTTAGTAATCTATTGCGTAAATCTCCTATTTTGTAATTAATAACTATTTAACTGCTATCTGCATGCCACATTGGTTTTGATGAAGTGATGCCAGTCACCTTTTTGCCATGGGTCTTTTAAAGGGGCTCTTATACATAAGATTTGTAATCAAACCTCGCACCCATTTGTGACATTTCTGGCCCTTTATTTGAGCCATTTGTGTTGGTATGTATAAAATTTATTTCATAAAAGAAATAAAGTGTAAGTGGATCCATCCACTTACAAGTGGGTTAGAGATCCTTAGATTTTTTTCTGTGGATGAATGGATGGATAGCTTGAAAATTACTTTGTATTTAAATGCATCTTATTTTTCTAGGGTTGTACCATCAGGCTGCTGCTCCATGATGATTAAGCTTTTACCTTGATCTTTTTGCAACCGTGGAGGAAAAAGGTGTGTTTGGAGCATGCATTACACGCACCACACACTACATGCACTGCACACTTTGCCTGGGGTATCCAGTTATATAATCAGATGTTCATATGTGTTGCCCATCCAGCCTGAAGCAAAGCTCTGTCTAAGCAGAGGCTCTTTCATTTGATTTAACACGCTATTTTTTTAGCTAACTGCAGCTGGGTCTTCCATTATCTCATGGCATAGATTTGACCTGGGGCTTGGTAACGTCATGGACTCCTTTTCGTGATATTTGTCTGAGTTATGTCTTCATGTCAACACGCAACTTTCTGGTCATCACCTCATGTTTCTTTCGTTCTAAGGGGAATGTGACATACTGTTTGGGTGCTGGACCTGACCCTGGTTTGGTTTCTGTCCTGAAGGGAATGTGAATATAAATGTCCCATATTATATGTGTTGCCCTGAATGGAACACTGTTGTAATAGTGATGTATTGCCAGGTGAATGACCAGGAGTATTTAAAAATTGTCCGTCACCAAAAGAGGAAAGGCCAGTGACATTGCCTTTGCCTGTGTTTGCGTGTGTGTGCATGCATGCCTGAGTGTGTTCGTTACCAAATTGACCAGTGAACCTAGAGTTAGAGGTAATCAATGGATGAACATCTACAGCTGATTAACCTTTGGAGTCAGCATGATTCAACCCAGTTGTTAGGGCTGCATGATATTAGAAAAGGTTGTGATGTTAAACATCACTGTTTGATATTGCAAGGATGATCTCAATTGTGATAAATTCACATTTTTCTCACTCCTCACTTTATCCTCTGTCATCACTATCATCTAAACCAGGTGTTGGCATCAAGGCCAGTGAGAGTCTGTTAAATTTATCATATTAATTATTAGCACACAGAACATGATCGCATGGTATTTAAAACATAATGGCCTATGACATATTGCAGTCCAAGTGATATTTGTGGTATTGATATTGCAACGAGAATACATTTTTGATATATTGTATAGCTCTAATGGCCACCACAGCCAACACAAAAATGGCTATACCTCAGTCAATTTTACAGATATTGAGCTAAAATTTAAAGAATGGGAGTGGTTAAGGTCAACACTGTTTCCACAAATTTGGTTCATTCTGCACAGCGGCATAGTGGTTAAAGCTGTCGCCTCCCAGCAAGAAGGTTGCAGGATCGAATCCCGGCCTGGGGCCTTTCTGGGTGGAGTTTGCATGTTCTCCCAGTGCACACATCATTCACTTATCTACAGACCAAAAACATGCATGTTAGGTTCATTGGTAACTCTTAAAAATTGTCCTTAGGTGTGAGTTAGAGTGTGAATGGTTGTTTGTCTCGTTTGTCTCTATGTGGCCCTGCGATGGACTGGAGACCTGTCCATGGTGTCCCCCGCCTCTCGCACAGTGACTGCGGGAGATAGGCACCGGCTCCCTGCGACCCGGAATGGAGAAGCAGGTAAAGAAAATGGATGGATGGTTCATTCTGCATGCCTATTACAACTATTAACCTTAGCAACACGAAAATTGGTATGCTTCTGTGTTTGTGCCAGAATTTATTGGAAGAGTGTCATTTTTTGTTCTGAAATCAAGCCTGGGCCCAGAGTCATATTATTCGACTAGAGTAGCAGGATGTTTAGTCCATGATGGCGCACATAATTAGCAGTGATGATGTCGGCCTTTGATGAGGCCTGATGAGATGTAGTGAAATCTTTCATGCATTATAATTTTTGTGGTGAGCAACAGCGTAGGCGTTGAGAGAATTAACTCTATGAATATGAATGTTGGGTGAGCATCATGAGAGTAAATGTGCTTACTCTATTGATTAAATCTTCCATCAGTCACCAAACAGCATGCCCCCCCCCCCCACCTCCTATGCCTCTGTCTGTTTCTCTCGCTTCCTCTCTCTCACACAACCTTACTTGTCTCTGTCAAGGCGGGCTCAGCAGAGTGGTTAAATTGTCCACAGCGCGTAAACGCTCGTTTATAAAAGCCGACAGACGTGGCGATCGTTTGCTGAAATTAATTACCCCTCGGAGCCACAGAGAGTGTGGAGTCTTGTCAGTCAGCGATGGTCCATCACCTCCCAGGCCCCATACCTGCAGAGAGAGCAAAAGAGAGTCGATGTATGGGTACAGGGACAATGACTCTGGTGTAAAGCAGGAATAAATAAAAGCTAAGAGGGACTTACTATTAGTTGACTGTGTGTTTTGTTATATCCGTAAAAAGCGATGTCACCAACTGCACCCAAGTTTCCAGGAAGCAATATAAGTCTTAACTCATAGAAAAAATTTGTGTTAAACAAAACAATCAAGCTTGCACAGTTTTAGCAGTGAATTACCACTCCTTTCACATTTTTTACATGAGCAGCCGATCCACAGGGAGCTTTTCATTGACGCAGCTGAAGAAGATAATGTGATACAGACCGTGGTGACATCAAACTAATAAGAATGCATCTGTCTTCAGCTGGGGTAAGTTAATGAACTTCAGCGGTATCTGATGCAACACTTTTCTAACATTAATAAAAGCGTCATCTCCTGTCTGATTTGCATAATTGTCCAAATGAATCCAGTGACGCGCAGTTTCTTTTTTCTGTTTTAATAAAGTGAAGATTTGTGTTCAAGTGAGGGGAGATGGTGGGAGGAGGAGGAGGAGGAGGAAGGAGGAAGGAGGTGGGGGTTGAGTGGAAAAGAGGATGGGAGGAGTGGGATTTGCAAAAGGGCCTAAGGTGATTTGTCTCCAGTTTGATTCAGTCATGGAATGAAGCGAGCGCTCTTGTACGAGGGGTTATTGGTTTGAAGTGATATTTCATGTGAGCTCATCGCTATGGAGCGTTTCAACAATGTTTCTCAGAAAGGGTAACCTGATACGGCCCCTGCTGTCTCATTCACTGAGACATCACTTTGTTCGCTCTGCCCTGAATGTACTCATTGTGGTGTCTACTCCAAATCCTTTGCATCTGATTTTGGAATGTTTAATAATGTCACTGACACCTGGCAGAGTTTATGAACATGTTATTAATTGGGAGCTTGATACCTCCTGATTACAGTGATTTGGTGTAAATGTATTTCCTTCATTGTTGCCTGCCACCATGAAAACCAGCTGACCATGTAAATGCTTGCTTGTGTTAAATTGTCTGTCTGTTAGCAAACTATCTCATGAACCACTAGACAAATTGTAATGAAACTCTTGAACAGTAGTCATTAGATATACATCTAGAACTGATTAACATTTAGTCAATTTGATTCAAGATGGCCACCACAGCTAATCAACCTTTACAAACATAAAATTGACTGTAACTCCGACAGTTTTACAAATAGAGCTAAAATTAGGTGGAATCATAGCTTAGACTTATTACTATCACATACTAAGAGCATTAACAGCTTGTGCAAGAACTTTGTTTAAAACTGGCATTAACTGTTGGAGTTAACCCTATCTGTCTGTTAACAAAACATTTCAAGAATTATTGAACAGACTTTAATGAAACTCTCAGACAGTAATTATTGGAGGTACTTTTATGACTGATTAACCTTTAGAGTCAACCTGATTCAAGATGGCCGCCACAGTTGATTGAATTTAGCAGAGACAAAAATGGCTATAATCCAGTCAGTTTTACAGATATTGGGCTAAAATTGTCAGGATTTGGGTTTTGTTTGAGTTCTTTAAGTTTCTTTTGTATTGGGTTTATTGTCTACATGTTCACTCTTGTCTTAATTCAGTTTTTGCTCCTTGTGTTTTTTGTATTCCTGTCATCATTCACTTGTCCTCAGCTTATTACTTGTTTGCCTGCCACGCCCATCCTTACCTGTCCCAAGTTTGTATTCACTCACCTGTGCCCGCTTCTCCTAATTACCTTCTGTCTTTAAAACCTGGTCGCCTCCTCAGCGTACTCACTGGTCCGTTGTTGCTTTCATGCGCTGTCTGGTTCCCCTCATGTCTTGCCTCTTGTGTTTGCTATGTTTTGGATTTAGTTTTGTTTTGCTGCCACGTCAGCTTTTTGTTTTATTTGCTTATTTTAAATAAATTAGTTTTTTTCTCCTGGAGCTATGAGTCTGCTCATTGGGTTTGCCTCACTCTCCACCACACCCGACAAAAATTGGGTGTGGTAGTAGCTGAGAGTGATCCCCATCCCATACTGGTTTATTACATTGATCATTTTGAATCAGTGACATTGTTCCCATTTTCCCTAAATCAAATTTACTTATAAAAGTAAAGGCAGAGCTGATAATCAGTAAACTACCAGGTGTAGCAGTTTATCTTTTAATTCAATCTGATCATAATTTAGTAGTTGCAAACACTGCAGCTGCTGAAAAATTGTTTGTGGTTTTACATCTAAGCATTTTGGTTTGGTTTAAAAAAAACTAGCGCTTTGACTGATTAACTGCTGAGTTTGGTTCATTTGAGCCCGGTCACACCCTCCACCGTCTAGAGCAAAAAACAATGCTCATTTTTTTCTATAAAACATTGGTTTAGGTATTCATATTTGCCTTAGTGATTGTTTACACTTTTGTGACAAGTTTGTGTGACGTGACAAACTCAGAATGCAGATTTATTAGTGCTTTACTTGGACTTGAAGAAAACCTTTGAATGTTTATTGCACATTTTGTTCCGCGCCAGTTTCTGTGTTTGTATTTCTCAAGACTCACAGAGAGACACACTCTCTCATGCTGTGTGTGGCAATTGGTTGTAATAGTCCATTTACCACTGTAAATCTGCTGTGTGCAAATATACCACTGTGTGTTTGTTGATGATATCTTGGCTTGTTTTTCTCCAGAAAACCGCACAGCTTCTGTATAAGAGCACTGTGGTTGTTTTAACCTCTCATGTTTTCCCAGCTGTATCTAAGCTTAGATCTGAACCTTTTTCCTCGTTTTTTCTTTCTGGCTTCGTGTTTGTTGTACATCTGGTGGTCAGTGATGAGAGGAACGCGTCTCTGAGTCGCAGCGTGGCCTTTCCTGCTCCATTTGAAAACTGCTTTGATGACTGCGATCTCTACGAACACACGGTGTCAATGGAAACGCTTTGATATTTCTCTCCAGCTGTCAGGCTTTGTCTGGTATTTGTCAAAAAAAAAAAAAAAAAAGTCCATCCTGATGTGAGAGTATTTTTTGCAAAGAAACCCAGATACAGCAAAACCAACACACCTTAGAAATCAAAAGGCAATTAATGCGCACTTAAGATATAATGACTGTGCTAACATAATAGAAGTGTCAGGATTCTGTTTTTATTGTACTCCCCACTAACCACTTATTTACAGGATGAGCTCGTGAAGGCGTTTTCTCTGCTGGGTGGGGCTGTCGATTCTGACAGCACCCGGCACAGCTGTTCCTTATGACACCTGATGGCTACACGGTTGTTTAAGGCTGAGCTGAATCACAAGTTTTAGTTTAATTGTTAAACGCCACAAGGTGATTGTTCTCACTTTAGCCCCTCAAGCAAAGTTCCTATGTGTGCTTAAAGAAGAAAGTTTGTATTTAATCTAACGTGTGCTCCTTCACAGAATCCTTTGTGCGCTGCTGAAACCCTTCATGGATACTCTTCTGTGATAAATCCCTTGCTAAATCTTCTGTGTGTTCCTTGGACTCCTCTCAGCCTCTCGGCCCGTCCTCCACCCTCCACTCAGAGATCTGTGACACAAAAGAATCAAGTAAGGACTAAAACGACTTATTATTGGAAATCATGTTACGTTTCGTCCTCACCTGTGAACCCTCTAACTCCCACTTCATTCTATCTGCAAATTAAATAGCTTCTGGTACATTTCAAAATAAAACTTGTTTTTCTTACCTGTGGTTTTTGTCTGGATCTTTTTGGCCAAAGTGACTAAAGCAATGTGGAAAAAGTTAATCATTATGACAAAAATTCTACTTGATATTAAAATTATGGAATTTATGCAATGTGCATGAACCCCCATCATTAAGGCTGTCAATAGACTTGGTAATAGTATTTACTATGGGAGCATATAGATTAAAATGAAAAGATTGTGCTTCTCACAATCGAACTGTATTATGCAGCTGATGGAGTCAATTTTCTCTTTGTATTTGTAAAGTTCACTGTCAGCAGAATCTTCAGATTCCTATAAAAATGTTGGCTCTTGTACTCATATTTAATACACAGACACTCAAACTCCCTTGTTGTTTGGTATTCTACAGATGGTGCTGTTAAATCACTGTTTAACCTTTATTCATCAAAATGCTTACCTCTGCCTGCTTATAATTTCCCTGAGTGTGAAGATTCACACCCTAAACATGGGAGCAATAAAGCTTGTTTTGCTTGCAAGATGAAATTTTCTGCCATCTAGGACAAAAATTACTATAAATTTACCAACACCAAATTATTACTGTCTTAAATAGCTTTAAAAGCTGCAAAAATATGATTTTAATAAAACATTATTATTACAGATGTAGATAAATGAAAAATAATATATATGTGTTTGTGTGTATGTATAAAAACAACAACTGATGTGACTGGCCAAAAAGCTCCAGTTTTGTCTCATCAGTTCCAGAAACCTTTCCCAGAAACTGTGGAGCTTGTCAACATACATTTTGGCATATTCCAGATTGGCATTTTTGTGTTTTTCTGTCAATAGCAGAGCCTTCCTGGGTCTTTTTTCATAGAGCCCATTATGATTAAAAATGGGATGGATGGTGTGTACCTTGACCTTGGAGTTCAGCTTGGTTTTGGATGGTTTCCTTGGCTCTTCTTCTACCATCCCCACTATCTGTCTTACCATTCTGGGGCTGCATTTGCTCTTGTGTGCATGTCCAGGAAGGTTGGCTACAGTCCCATGAGCCTTATACTTTTTAATAATATTGGCAGCTGTGGTCAGAGGCACTTGAAGCTGCTTGGAGATGGTCTTGCAGCCTTTACCTTTAACACAGATATCTATAGTCTTCCTTTGAGCTCCTTAAACAGCTCTCTCCTTTCCTTTCTCTGCTCTATGTTCAGTTTGGTGAACACATCAATACCAAACTACTCAGTAACACATTTGTTCCCTTTTAAATAGGCTGAATGTCTGATGAAAAGCTTGAAGGCACCTGTGATACTAATTAAGGTCAAATACTTAGTTCGAAACATGTCAATAATACAAGAATTATTAGTCTTTTTAAGGGAACCAACAACTCTTTCCATACTATTTTAGCATGTTTTTAAAAAATAAAGCAAAAAAGTCATTTCTTTTCACATTTTTTTTCTTTATTACACACTAAAGGCATGCAGATGTACATTAAACAATTCATTTTAACTGAATCCCTGTTTACAAGAAATGAAGCATTGTTTCAATAAGCTCTTAAGTTACCAATAAATCTATCCAAGTCTGTACATGTTATTAAAATGTGGTAAGCTGCATCCTTTGCTTCACTACATTGCTCAGTGGTTGCACTGTATCATAGTAAATAGGGACATACCTCTTTCAGATCTAATCTTTTTTTTTGTGATCTACACATAGAAACTAGATGCACTAATTTATGTTTTACCTTTGAGCAGGTGATATTTTCAGTGTAATACAGACAGAAAGAGTTAGGCCCTCAAAGAGGTGGAAATTAAATGTGCTGAAAGGTCATGTGACTGTACTGCAATGATTACAATTTCAGATCAAATGAATAATGATGTTGGCAGTATGAGTACACTGGAAGTCCCATGTCAGTAGGGTGTAGCACCCACTTCAGCTTGGAAACAAGCAGCAATTTTGTGTGGACTAGACCCATACGGTTGTTGTGTCCTTGCCTGTGGCAAGTCTGCCCACAGCCATTGGATTTGGCCCTTGAGGTCTGGCAGATCAGCACTGAGTGGAAGTTGATGCTCAAGCTGTTCCCACATGTCGATTGAGAAAAAAATCAGGGAACAATGTTGACCTCAAGTAGACCTCACAATGATGCAGGTCACAGACAACAGCTGTTGTCTTGGGGGGGTAAGACATTGGGACACAGGATGTAACTGATATAGCACAGTCCCAGGAGTAACACTTGTGTGTCTCTCTACATATTGGAAATACTGGCTCCTCTGCACCGACATACTCTCACAATGGTCATCTGTAGTAATACAGAACCAAGATTCATTGCTGATCATGACATGACACCCCTTGTCATTATTTTGTGCCTCCCGGTTATGCCCCCACTTCAAACGTAGCCATCTCTGCTCTGGTGTCAATGGCAGCCTACACCTTTGAATGGTGCACTCAAAGTCTGACTGATACCAGTCTTTGGATAATGTCTGAATGGCAAACACAGTTCTGTAATACTTGGTACACAATACAACAATTCTCCCTTGGAGTGGTCTGTCTTGGGTGACCAGTACTTTCACAACATATGTGGGTGCCCTCATTTACTCATTGGTTCCAACATTAGGCTTTTGTGATATGTATATACCCTACATGTCATGTAATTGCACAATACAACCATCAGGCCTCTTCAAAACATACAATAAGACTCCCGAAACTTTATAAAGTGCTGCTAATGCTGTCTATTGCATCAATGAGGCAACCTCTGTGTCTGGTGACCTGCCTGATAACACTATCTATCCACTTGTGTCCTATTTAAGATGTGTCCTTACAAATGAAATCATTTACATGCACATTCCTGGGCTGCATCTAAACCAAATTATGGCCAAATCAGATCTTTCCTTCTAAGTGCAGTTTCTTTTCTTTTCATTTTTTGTTCTGGTTGAAATATTATGACTTAAGAATAGATTAGTCACCAAATTCTATACAAAGATTTTTGGTTCACAGAAAATGAATGATGCTAACATGAAGGAAACATATGAACTTACGAAGATATGTCTCTGTATGCCATAATTTTATGTTACAACCTACTTCTCAGTTGGGGTGTGTATACCTGGGGATGGCAGTGTTGAACGTAAAATTGTTTAGATGACCTGGATCCCTGCAAAACTACTGATATCCGTAACAGCATTTCTAACATCTGTGCTTGGTGTTCAATGTTAATTACTAAATGCTTGCATGCCAAAAAATAAAGTAAGATGGTTAACACAGCAATGATTATACTGACTAAATGACAGCATGTTAATGTAGTCATGGTGGGCGTGTACGCACTTTAGCTCAGAGCAGCACTGTGTTTAAATACAGCCTTGAGGAGCAGCGAGCATGCATTATTTCTCTGTTCACTTTCCTTTAACTGCAGGTGGTGTTTTTGTACCACAGCTGCTCTTTAATCTAAGGCAGCTTTTTTATTTGATGAGTGTGTTCAGATGCAGGAACTGGGATCACTTCTAGCATAAGGTCATACTTGATGTTATCTATTTATGCTTATCTTGAACACTTATCAGATGATGACTTCAGTCTGACTGCTACAGCTGTGCATGGTTGTTGACTTTGTCATGTATTGTTGAAGGATTGTCATATTTGGTTCTAACTGAGGAACTTATTACTAGATCAATAATTTCCTTTCTGCAGAGAATTGTGAAAGGGACAAGCTAATGGGGAGTTCACAAGCACCTAGGTGGATTGCTGCCGACTGAAAACAACTCCAATCTAAAAAACATCCACAGTGATTCATGCTAACATTATTTTGTAAACCTTTACTTCACCATCAGTTTTGTATTGCACTGTTATTTACGTAATTGTGTTGTTATATGCAAGCGAAAAATAGCAACAGTAGCAGCTAGTTGTGGCATTTATGGTGCAGCCTGGTGCATTTTCGACAGGGACATTTCTTCTGGAATAACCATGTACTGTGAAGCTAATGGTATGTGGATGCCTTAAAATTTTATTTTACATGAACCGCTATAAAAGTTTTGAAGCATTCAATTTTGGTCTTTACCTTGTTCAGGCTATTCGTTCGCTTATCATTCATGTCAGAATGAAACTCTAGCCCCGTCTAGACTGCTTTGGATGTTATTTTAAACAATTTTTTTCTTTTCAGTCACACATTTTGACAAAAATCATTGCATTATACGTGCTGTGCCACTAGGTGGAGAGACCGTCCACATTATTGATATACCAAAGAACAGAGAAAGGACATGCTAAGCTTGGCCAAAGATGTTCTTCCAGAATAAGTGTAGCTAATACTTTTTTCTTTGATACGGTTTTCAATTTCCTTTCAGGTAATTAGTGGCATGCGATACTGCAAACTTTTGATTTGAAGTAAATACATGGCCAATATCACCAGTATCAGTCTAATACAAAATTTTAAACAAATAAGTTCAGCCTATACAGTTTTGCTTAAGGGAGAGCAATGTGTCGTGTTTTATCATCAGTATAATAAATCCTAGTATAATTAAATATTGTTATAGTCATGAAATTATATTCAGATTTTCACGAGTATTAAATCCCTAATTTTTGCTTTATGCTGTTAATTAGCTAATTATTTGCATTTTAAACCCTGAATGACTTTTAGGCAACATTTCTAGCCTTCTAGCCATTCATGTATATATATATATATATATACATATATATATAAATTTGTAT
>JAOXNZ010000054.1:19642693-19665557 GCA_028566095.1 Kryptolebias brasiliensis | reverse complement strand
CTGTATCTTATCTATCACCACAGTGTCCGGTTGGTTAGCATCACCTGTTTGTCAGTCTGGATCTGGAAGTCCCACAGTATCTTAGCTCTGCCATCCTCCACCACCTAAGGTGGAGTCTCCCACTTTGACTGTGGGACTTCCAGTTGATACTCGGTACAGATGTTCCTGTACACTATTCCAGCCTCTTATATATATTTATATATACGTGTATGTATATATATATATATGTATATATGTATATATATATATATGTATATATATATGTATATACATATGTATATATATATATATGACTTCTGGAACAGGAACAACATACTGAAAGTAGAAAAGAGAAACAAACAAAAATATCAGTCCCATCATGCTTATATCAGTCTGATACCACCATTGGTATTGATAATATTGATATTGATCAGTCTGCACACCTCTACACGTTCAAAGTTTGACATGGATAGGATTGAGATGAGGCAAGGCACACAGAAACAAAGGGTAAACATTTTCATTGTTTTTGTTCCTAAAGAGGCTGTTGTACATCACTGTATCTGAAAAATGTTTGTCTCCCGTCTACACAAATCTAAACTAAGACTTTGCAAATCTCAGTTTTGGACAGTGTTTTAAAAATATCTGTTTTTCTCACCAAACGCTGTGTGTGTGGACAGGAGGTGCAAATTTAGCAGAAAGTCGGTGTAGTGTGTATTTTATTTTTAAAACTTCAGGAACATTTACACAAAACTGCAACTTTAAATGTAAAAAGAGTGTAATGAAACTTTTACAGTACAAAAAAAAACAAATGCTTTTTTCATAAGAAGAGGAGTAAATTACCTCAATTTGTCAAATTGTTAACAAGGCATTTCAGATAAAGAGGAAAATCTGGGTGAATTATGGAGCTCTGTCCGGGCTTGCCTCCAGGCACGATGTTACAGTGGTGTTATGTTTCAGGTTGTGAGTCAGAACTACTTTACACTTCAGCGCGTAGAGAAGACAAGGCAGTGAAAAGGAAAAGAAATCCTATTGATCAACTAAAATTTCATTAGGACCAAACACATTGTTGTGAAAACTACTATCATGTTTACCCATTTGTCAAATCCAAAGCTGCATTTATATTCGTTTACTTTGACATTTACGCACACGCTATGGGTAGTATTTTGTGAGTGGCTTTTTTTTCTGTCTTTGTCACCATTAGATGTGTTTAATGTAACTCCAGTGAGCATTCAGACAAACAGAATCATCCGTCATTAAAATCATTTGGGGACATTTGAGATGTCTCAATTAAGCATATAGTGTTAATTGCAGTTTGAATTATTGTATGATAAATACCAGTCTGTTAGATATTTAAATGTACCAGATTCTGAACTGAATATGTTGTGTATCAATATTGCCCATTGTGCTTACTTATGTGTTTGTTGACTTAGAAATATTATAATTAGAGCAACTTAGACCAAGCAACATTAGGGATTTCACATTCAGCACAAAACAAAGTGCACGTCCTAAATAAAACTGAAAATAATAATTTCAACACATTTATCATCACTAATAAGGGTCATACTGTATGTGTAGCTGCTCTCTGCGCAGGCAAGCAGCTTACAGCAGTAAAACTCTCTAATATGAGAGGATATGATTGACTTTGTTTGACATCAACCATTGTTTTGGGAAGTGTACTTTTAAAACCTGGAGTGCAACATAAAGCCATCACCATCTTAAGTTTTTGGCAGCGAAAAAGGCAAAGAATAGATTTGTGTAAGAACCTGACAAAACTCCATCTATGCACTAATTTTCTTTACCTGCTTTTTCCTTTCCGGGTCGCAATAAGGAAACCTATACAACCGTATGGGTCTTGTCCCCACCAAATTGCTGCTTGTTTTCAGGCCAAAGGGGGTGCCATGCCCTCCTGACATGGGACCAACAGTGTGCCCATACTGCCAACATCCATGTATTCATCCACTTTCTTTACCCACTTTTCATTTCCTGGTCTTAGGAAGTTGGTGCCTATCTCCAGCAGTCACTGTGCGAGAGGTGGGGGACACCCTGGACAGGTGGTCGCACGTCCATCATAGGGACACGTAGAGACAAACGAGACAAACAACAATGCACACTCTCATTCACACCTAGACATAACTTAGAGTTACCAATGAACCAAACATGCATGTTTATGGTCTGTGGGCGGAAAGTACATTGAGTAAACCCATCCACGCATGGAAAGAACATGCAAACTCCACACAGAAAGACCGGGAGGCAAATCTGGGACCTTCTTGCTGTGAGGCCACAGTGCTAACCACTGCACTTCATTGAAACTTCCAAAAAATAATCAGTAGATGAAGATCTACAATTAACTACCTTTTAGATTTAAGATGACGGCCACTGCCAGCTGACCTTAAAAAACACCAAAAATTGTGAATATGATGTGGTAGTGGCTGAGAGTCACATACAACACACACTCTGAGCATTACATCTCATAAAATTGCATGAGATTAGGTATAATGTTATTTTCAAGGTTTGACCAAAACTTCTACAACTCTGTTATTTCTCAAAATAAAATGATTTTAGTCTAAAACTCTGGCATGAAAGGCGGCAGGTGATATGCATTTCTTCAAGGAATGCTGGGCCTTTAAATTTAATAACGTTTTAGTTCTGTACTCTATTGAATACAGAACTGTGTTATATTGTAACTGCATGTGGAATTCTGGAGACCAAGAAAAAATTCCTTGTATGTGCGATCACACTTGGCAGTAAACCTTTCTGAGTCTGATTCTTCTGACAAAAGGAATGTGATTTTGTGCAGTGAAAAAAAAAAACCTCTGACAAGCACTTAAAAGTAGAAAGACGATGGTGTGTTTTTGCACAGGGACAGGTTTGGACGGGTGTAACTGACCACAAGAAACAAATCCTTATTCTGTTCTTGTACCCTCTTTTTTCACTACAGTCAACTTGCATAGCCTGCTGGTTCTTGTCTTTTTAAACACACACACACACACACACACACACACGGGTGTAGTCATAGGGCAGAGCAGACTTTTCATGCATGGCTCACTGTGCTTATGTAAGAGCACTACGAAACCTGGTTACATCATATAACAGGCAGCACTGTGTCAGTGGGTCACTGTGCTACACAGCTACTTAACCGTGTTCACCCTCCATACTGGGACCTTTACATGTGACTGGAACATTGTGAGCATTTTGAGGGGTCATGTGAGCCTGTATGTTTTGTATTTGGATTTAATTCTACATATGTACAGTACTGAAGTCAAAATGGATATAACATGAGGAATTAAGAGCGTTAAAGCATTGCTACGCCTATAGAGTGCCAGTAGGGGGGTGTCTCTTTTTTCCAAATTGTACTCTTTGAGCATCCTCTCTTTATAATGTCACACAGCTCCTACTCTTCATTTATCTGTCTGTCTTTCTGTTCCTTTTGAGAGCAAGCACACACAAAAACTTGAAGGAGGGCATGACCGTGCACTCCCACTGCTCTATAGTGCCATGATAAACAGAGAGGGAGAGACACAACAGAGGAAAGGAGAGAGGCAGAGAGGAGACCGAGGGAGGAGCGTAGCTGCGCTGAAGCCGAGCCCCTCGATGCCTGAGCACGCAGAGTGGAGCAGACGCCGACAGCCACACAAACACACTCCCCCTCTCAGTTACAGTCACACACACACACCACTACCACCACCATCACTACGCTCTCTCACACACACTCGCACACAGTGACGGCTGCCAGCCTCAGTGGGAAGCGAGCCGTCAGGGAGAGAGAGCTTGAGAAGACAGCGAGGAAACACCGAGGGGAAGACAAGAAAAGAGAACAGAGTTGGAGGGGCACCTTGTGGATCAGAAGGGATTTTCCTCTTTCTGAGTGTACGTCTGGATAAGGCAATCTGCTCCTTTCTCGGCGAGAGGAGTTTTTAATCGAGGCTCTCCCCTTTTTTGCTCATCCTTTACGGCAGGCTCGGCTGTATCTACCTATCTATCTCCGGAGCTTAACAAAAGAGGAAGGGAGTGAGAGGGGAAAAAAAAAAAAAAAACAGTCAAAGCTTAAGCTCCAGACCACCCTCTCTCCTCCTCCTGTTCTCTCTCTCCAGCTCCTTATCCATGTGTGAGTTCATCCCTGATTTCACTGTCTTTGGAGGATAGAGCAGAGGACAGCGTGTGTTCTTCAGGATACAGCTGGGCTCCCACTGGAATCAGGGTCTCGTCTGGTGTAAGAGTGGAATGAGAGAGACCGGGAAACAGGAAGAGAACAAGAGAGAGAGAGTCGCTGGAAAGCAAACTGAGGGGCATGTTAAGGGCAGCAGAGAAGAAGTCTAAATTCTAGACTGAGTGTAAAAGAGCCAGGAAACACAACCATTCACTTCCCATCCTCCTCCTCTTCCCTCTCCTTTTCTCCTCTGTCAGCCCTTGTTTTCGATCCCCCTTTATTGTTTCCTGAACCTTTCCATATTTTTCTCTCCTCACCTCTCACCTCAGCCTCCCAAACCTCTCTCTTCTGCTGCTCTGGCATCTTTTTCCAAACCCGCTGGAGGAGGACAGGTTTAGTGACATCCCCTGCAAAACCAGCAGACAGACAGATTTCCCATGTACTATCTGTCCCACAGTCCATCCTCTCTCCTGTCCACTTAACACTTGCAGCAGCGAAGAGGGTGTGAAGAGAGTGTTCTTTCTGTATCTTTGAGAAACGACCCCCCCTCAACCCCCTTTCAGGATCCAGGCCAGCAGCTGGACGGGATCGTGCCCCCCCTGTGAGCTTCTATCTCCAGCCTCCAGGACCTTCAGTTGGATTCTAGCTACATGGGAAAACGTTTGGAGCAACAGCCAATGTACCCCCACTACACCTACTACTACCCCCACTATCTCCAGACGAAGGTAGGATGGTCTGCAGGGTTGACCTATTTTACCCCCTCTGCTTGAAAAAGTGTTTAGTTTTTTGCCGAATTTGTCTTGTTTTCTGCCAAAAGGGTTAAACTCATCCTGCAATTCATTCATTTGTCAAGTTTTTTTTAGTGATCATCAGCACTGAGCCCCATTTTGTTTGCAATAGTGATGGACAAGTTGACAGTTGAGGTCAGTCCTTGCGTGGACTGTGATGTTTGCAGATGACACTGTGATTTGTGGTGAGATGAGAGAGAGCAGGCGGGAGAGAGCCTTGAGAGGTGGAAAGGAACGAGGAAGAAAAAGACAAAGACCACAGATAGGGTTCCTGAATGTAGTGAAGGAGGAGATGCAAATGGTTGGTGTGACAGCAAGGATGGTAGGGGTAGATGGACCTGCTGTGGTGACCCTAAAGGAGGCAGCCAAAACAAGAAGAAGAAATGTTTAAAAGACAAAACACACAGGTGGCTTATGGCACACATCAAAAATTATTTCTACATTATTTTCAATTATGACCCCCCCCCCCACACACACACACACACTAGCAGCACCTGGTCGCTGATCAACTCTCTCAATACTGTTCTATTTTGAAGAGTTGATGCTACTGAAACAATCCATTTTATGTGCACTCACTCTTTGCTTGCACATCCGGGTTCCTGTGGCAGATCTTTTTCTATTTTTTGACTGTTTTTTTTCTTTCTCTTGTTTAGTTGTAGTTTTGTTTCATATCAAAAGTATAAAAATGCACAAGGAAAGATTTGAGGTTGAAAAATATCGGGAGATATATGACCCAAAATCCTGTCATTATGCAAAAAATGGGGGTGGGGATATTGCCTGGTGATTCTTTGCTTAAAATAAATGTATATATATATAATATATATATAATACTAAGCTTATATTTTAAAGTTGATCTGTGGTATTACAGCAAGCTACAGCTTGATGTGTCCTATGTGCTTCATTGGAAACACATCCATTGACACTCTTCTAATGATGCACCAATCAATGGCATTCCTGGCATGTTTTCGGCCTAAGTATTCAATCTCTTCAAAATTTTCTACTTTAGGTTGTGCAAAGACAAAATGCTGGAGGTGCTGCTGTAACAGTCCCTGTCCCCTGTCCTCTGTGTGTCTTCAAGGGAGACATTGATGTCATTCAACCGTTTTTTTCCCCCCTATTCAATTCTTCTGAGTGTTTGACCCTGTCCTTCTCTCTCTGACCCCACCAACTCCCACCAGCTAGAAGTTCAAGTTCAGGGCAGAAGGCCTACATTGTCCTCTGTCCCAGACCACCCCCACCACTACCACCACCACCCTCATGCCCCTACTTTATCCCTTTCCAATACCATCAGCACCCCTCCCTTTGCAGGCCATCCCCAGCATATATATGATGGAACCTTATATTCCTCTCAGCTTACACAGAATGCAGAAAACCAAGCTCTTTTTTTTCCAGATTTATCTCAATTCTTTAACTCACACACAGAATACATACATGGCCTATCTTGATAAATTCATTTCACAAAAGGCTCACACACTGACACACTCTGATTCCTCCACCACCAAGAGGCAGAAAATGGATTATGAAGGTCTGATCGATTGCTCCTGCATCATATCAGCCGCCATTCCCTTTGTCTGCTGTGATTCATCAAGGTTTTTTTTTCTCCGCTCATGTATGGTAGTAAATGTGAGGAGTTGGCAGTTTTGCTGCAATATTTAGTCAAAGTGCACGTGTCAGTGAGCAAAAGAGATGAAAAGAAAAACAGTGTAGGAGTCGGATGCTGTGAGAATAGAGAGATCAGGCTATAGAGTGGACAATGTGGGAAGAGCAGGTAAGAAAATTATTGTTCGACTGTTAAAAATATGTTGAACTGTGACCCATCGTAGAATGACAAAGACATATGGAGGCTGGGATACTATTAGTTTAACCAGGAACACATAAGTCATGTAGTTTCCTTGTTTTTTTTCTTCTTATGTTTAAACACTCATGGCTTTGCAACAATCGTTCTGTTGCAAGACTTTAAATGCAGTTGGGTTTCAAACTACCTAATGATACTAACATAGCTCTGCACATATGTTTTTACAGAAATAAAACCAGGCCAGGTCGTGTTCAAATACCCATTTATTATTTTTAAAGCAGCATTTTACTGTGGCTTCAGAACAAACTTTAAATTTCTTAATGAGTATGGTTCCTTTTAGAAGATATTTTCTCTGCTTTACTGTACAATGCATCCCTCAGTGACACAAGCTGTCAGTTTATGACAACTACTGCAACAACGGAAACTAATAGGGTCCTATAATTTCCCAAATTATCTAATTTTATTGTGGAATTGATTCCAATGCTAAAAATGTAATTGTAATTTTGGCACACTTATCTTTGCACAAATTTGAAATAAAACCTTAATAATCAGTTTTAAAATGGATTTCATTCACTGCTTTAAACACATATATTGTAGCAATCTTTCAGCTTTATACATATTTAATATTAATTACAGGATGCAGTCAATCACATTTGCAAATTTTTATATGAGGCATCATCATACTCACATGTGAGAGATGTTGAATGTTTTTATATGCTCCACAAGAAAGAAACAGAGGCAAAAACATATTATTATTGTCAATGATTTGTGTTCCTTATTTGTTTGCTAATATAAGTCTGTTAAAAGTTAGTAAAAAGTGATCTGTTGGCAAATTGTTTTCTGTTCAGGATCATTTTTTTTCCACAAACAAAAAATTGTTCTTTTTTATTTATTCATGCTTTAAATGTTTGCAAAAAAAAAAAAAAGTTTTTGTAGCATCACTATTTATCACCTGCCGCTGAAGGTGAAAAGGCAATAATGATTTTTACTTGTGTCTGTGTGTGCTTGTTTGTGTCATGTTAGCAAAAATATCTCAAGAACTACTGGATGGAAACTCAGAATGTAATTATTGCTTGTGCATCTACAACTGATTAACTTTTGGAGTCACAAAAGTGGTTATGACTCAGTCAATTTTACAGATATTGAGCTTAAATTCGGTGTGGTAGTAGCTGAAAGTCATCTTCAACACATACTCTAGGACCTTACATGAGATTGTGCATAATGTTATTTACAAGGTTTGATCAAAATGGTGATAATGTTGACATTTCTTATCATAAGATGATCTTAGTTTAAAACTGTGGCATGAAAGGCACCGGATGAGATTCATTTCTTCCAGGAATACCAGGCCTTTATTCTTTGTATTATTTTTGTGCTTTATTGAATCAGACTTGTAATGAACCTAAAATTGATTCCTATTTATTCTTTCATTTTTAATGAAGCTGTAAATGGCTGTAAAATATGACACCAGATGCACAGACGCGTGCAGGTTAGATTACCTTCGGTGTTTGATGTGTGTCTGTCACCCCAGTTTTATGTGTACAGATGTCTCCATCTCGCACCGCTCTCTTGTTCCGTGATTTATCTCCATCAGTTCAAGGTCATCTAATTTATCTCAAGTATCTGCAACAGGCATCTGGCCCAGACCATCACTTCATTTCTTACACTCCATCCATCCCTCAATCCCCCATCATCCCACCAGCCCGCTCTCTGCTGTCAAGGTCAAATCAAATTGGATCCTTCCAACACCGAGTCTGCGCTCTGAGTTGCGTGTGTGTGTGTGCACGTGTGTGTGTGTTTGCAAATGCATTCACGAACAAATAAAAGTTGGCATCTGTCTGTCGGTTTTGTTGCCGTGACTGCACATGAAACAGCAACTTTGCGCGACAATTCATGTGTGAGACTGAATTTATTAGCTCAGTTTTGCATGGATAAAGTGCAGGAGTGTATTGTGTGAGGTGATGTGTCAGTTCTCCAGGTCTGAAAGGAACAATTGTGTGTGTGTGTTTGCATCTGAAGCCCCTTAGCTCAGTTAAACAGCTGCATGAATATTGACAGTGGCCTTTAGTTCAGTCTGTCAGTGATGCTCTGACTTCAAATAGGAGAATCTGTCTGAGTGTTAGGTGAGCAGGTGTTGCTCAAGCTTCTTTTCTTCGTGGACAGAAACAAACACAAAACTTGGTGTATTTCAAGTTATATCTCTATCCAGAGTGATGTAACACTAAACACGTTTCTCTCCCCTCTGTTGCTCACTAAACAGTTTGTGTACCCAAACTTAATTCCAGAGGGTTGAGGTTCACCTTCTAAACAAATAAAGCAGAAGTTTATGTGCAGACTACCTTCACAGCCTTACCATATCAGTTGATGAACACACTCAAAAGCACAAAACACCACCTTCACACGAACGCTGTTAGGAAATGACTGGCTTAAACTAACAGTGATAAGCCAGCCAGATGACAGAGTGTGTGTGTAAAAGGGTGGCTGTCAAACACAAGTATGCTCTTGCTCTGCCGGCCTCCATAATGGGCTATAGGTTCAGTGTACATTAGCGAGGAGTGGAAAGGAACGGCATGTCCTCTTATGTGAGCTAATGTTTCCTAATCAGGACTATAAGAGGGTAGGAGGGGGATCAGAGGAGGGTTGAGGCTCACAAGCTGCTGTGTGATTTGTTGAAATGCATTCAAGGGGGTATGAGAGGTATTTAGGATTTTCCCCCAAGAGCTGCTTTCAGTTGGGGGTATTTTTGATGCATGCTCTTTTGCTTCCCAATCAGAAGTACTTATTGAGTGAAAACAATATTTGCAAACATTGCAGACTGTGAATTACCATTCTGGAGCCGATGAAAGCGCAGAACAAAACAATGTGGCTTGTTATTGTTCCTGTAAATTTATTTATTTTTTTTAAGTGTTGTTTTGTGGTTATGGTGGAATGTGTTACCACAGCACATTTTCAAGCAGTAACAATAAAATCTAAAAGCTTGGGGTTTTATTGAGTCAAAAAGTGGAATTTATTATGTACATTACTTTTGACAAGCAAAATGTCTCCTGGCTCTCCTATACATTTGATTTTTCCCAAGCTGAAGTTTTTCCTCCTTGAAACCCAATAAATCCATTCATGGTTCTGATAAATGTCTCAGACAACTTTGAATAAAGGAAAAAATATGCCACAATTAGGTCTAAAAGGTGCAATAAAATGAAACAGAATAAAAAATGTGAAGTTCATGTCACACCACAAAGTATTTAGGTTCCTTTGACGTTGCATATATATTGATTCTCATGCACAACATAATTTACCAGTAAAATGATCTTAATCACTTTCTATCAAACTTATTCAAAAGAAAAACACGTCTATCAACTAAAAACGCTTTTCAAAAGTAGTTCAAAAATAAATAAAAAAATGTGTTAAATGACTCAGCTAAAGGAGCACAGCTGAATGTTTGTCACTTTACAACAAAACTAACACACAAAGAAACTGACATTTATTTTTATTATGGGCTGCCAACATGTGAAAGAATGAAGGCTGTGTTGCAAAACAGCCTGTTTACTAGTTTGAGTAATGCGTCCCTCACTCCTTTTACTCCTTTTTGACTCAGATGAAACTTGGTGATCTAAAAGCTTTACGATGAATACCACAACAGACTGGCACGGTGAACATACAGCAAACAACAACCTGCCCTCGAAGGGAAATATTGCAGCTGTTTTTCTGCGTAAAGTAGCTAAGGTTTGTATGAAATGTCTCTCTGATTACAGCAGCCGTTCACTCTTGAAAATAACCTTGTTTAATTTTGCTTTTTTGAGCTGCCTTTAGTTCATGTTCCTCCAATTACAGAAAGTCTTGATAAGTTTGAAGCTAAAACTTATGCACACACTCATTTGAATAGGTTCTTACACAACACTATGTATCTTGGAGCGCTGAATTCATCTTCAGTGTTTGTTTTAAACATTACTTTACCTTTATCTTCTGTTTATCTTTAGACCTCTTCAGCCACCTGGTTAGGTTTAGGACAAACACTCAAACTTAGGAAAGTATCATGGTTTGCTTCAAAATGTACTCAACAAGGTTTACTGCACAATCTCTTGTAACTCTTACATAAAATTGGTCAATTAGTTGCGACTCCAGATACTCCAGGTCTAAGAACTATAGCCATTGACAAAATCAAATCCCAGTTTCTTTGTATCAAGATTATTTGAGAATTTATGTTATGAACCAGAGTATGTAATTGCAAGAAAAAGGTGGTACTTGTTGTCTACTTAGAAGTCTATACAGACTATACAGACTACTTAGAAATTTCCCAGTAGAGGAGGGTGAAGTGAAGGAAAAGTAGGATTAGAGTGTCCTTAAGCATTGTTTTCTGCTCATCAAAAAATAAATAAAATTAAAAATGATTAAAACTATATGCATATCATCCACCACCTTACAAGCCAAGTTTTTACATAAAGATCTTGTGTGATCTGTAAGTGCTTGAAGCATGTGTTGTGAAAGACAGTTGACTACTACCACACCAAATGTTAGCTCAGCATTTATAAAAATGTTTGCGTTACAGCCAGTTTTGTGTTTGACAAGGTCAGTTAACTGTGGCAACCATCTTGAATAGGGTTTGCACCAAAGGTTATTCAGTTGTAGATCCAGTGATGACTGTATGAAAGGATCGTTAAAGTCAATTTACAGGTTCATTAGACATTTTGCTAACAGATGGACAGGGTTTACTCAAAGAGTTAGGACCAAAGTTTTAAACAAAGCTGTTGTACATTTTGTTAGTGCTCAGAGTATGTGATGAGGATGACTCTCCGCAACTACAACACCAAATTTAACTCAATTTCTGTAAAAAAAAATGGCTATATTAGAGACATTTTTGTGTTTGCACATAGGTCATTTGACTCAGGTTGACTCCAAAAGTTATTGTAGATCCGATGATTACTTTCTGAGAGTTTCATTAAAATCCATTCAGTGGTTCATGAGATATGCAAACGAACAAACACAAGCACAAACACAGGCAATAACATGATCACCCACCTTTTATTACTCAAACAGCACAAGTAAAAATATTTACTTTCTTTCTCAGTTCATCTAATCTCTCTTTGTGTCTTTACCTCTCTGATCTTGGACATGTTTTTTTTTCCCTGCTTCAACCCTGCGTGTGATTTTATATCTCTATGTGCCAATTTTCATTTGTACCAGCATGCACATAGCACCTCCGAATGTTGTAGAGCTATTTGAGTGTTTGAATCTTTTTAGCCTCTGATGATGATTGGCTTGGGATGCAGATCTTTGATGATAATCACCAAGAGCAAGATGAGAGAGTCTAACAGAGAGAAAGTCGCATTATCAACCAGCCGATCATTAGTTTGCTGCAGATCAGTGTGCTAATATGCTCAGCGGCACACGAGGAGCTTTAATTAAGGTAATGAGAAACAGCATTCAGCTGATATCAAAGTAATGACACATGAGGACACGCCTGGACATCTAAATAGAATACTGCGTCCATTCAAAAATGAGCTTTTCACATTCAATTACTCTCTATTATGCACCAGATAAATGTGGTCAGTGGTTGGCCTGGCTCTGATGAGCAAACATAAAGACGGAAGGGGGTGTGGGGGGGGGTCAAAAAGGGACACTTAAGATGAAAATCTGAATGTGTAAACACAAGGACAGCGAGAAGAAATTGATTAACTCATCGTCTAATCTTCCGTTTCATCTTTACTCTCTTTCATTCCTTGACTCCTTCCGAGCCTGTGTTCCTTCTCTCTTTTCAAACATAAAGTGCTTTGCCTTAGCAGAAGGAGTCACTATGAATTATGCAGCGCACATCTCACACACATACACACACGGAATAGTGTGTGTGTGTTTAGTGTGCAAAGTAAACAGAGGATAAAGGGTTTATGGCCCAGCATGCATTCTGCTCATGCCCTGTTTCTCCTCACACATCTGCCTGTCTGCATCAGTTGCAGTTTTACAGCCGACAGTATTAGCATGTGCACGTTGTTTAAAGACCCGTGTTTTCTGTTTGGATCTCGGCTCTGATCTCAGCGGCATCATGTGCCAGTTTAGGCACAAGAGAATGGCCTTATGTTGTTTTCCTTTAATGCCCTACCCCAACACTCACCCTGCCTTTTCTCTGCCCCTCTCCTGTCTCTCTCCCACTGTGTTCTGGGCTCTTTTTTCCTCTCTCCTACCATCTGTTCATATTGCCTGTAGTTTTTTTTTTCTTTTTTTTTTTTTTTACTGCCTAAAAGGGACTCTCCTAACCACCCATATATGCCCATTTATTATTCTCTGTGGGCTGTTCTATTCTTGTACGAGTACAGTAGCGGATGCTGATCATTGTCTCACTATGCTGAATAGGAGTTGAAAAGCTTCAGTAGGTCAGTGCATGCACATTACGGGTGAAAGAAGCTCACTCGAGCAAGTTTGCTAATATCAAAATATTTGTTGAAAGGAAAAAAATTGGATAGAAGAGAAAATGAGGTTCTGAAAGTGGAGTAGAGTGAGACATATCAAAAAGAGAACAGATGGCTTTAGCGAAAAGAATTCAAAAGGGAGAAGGAAAGAAAAAAGAAGCGAGATAATGTTCCGAAGGGAAATAAAGAGCGATGCAGTGAGAGAGGCTGAAGTTGCAGGCTTGGTCAGGGAATAATGGTGCTGCTGCATTTTTAATAGTTGGCCACTTTGTAGCGACCCTTGTCTAATGGATTCTCTGCCTCTTAAAAGCTCCTGTCAGAGCCCTTAACCTCAAGCAGTTATACTATGGAAATTACTGAGGACTCCAACAGTCACCAACACTTCCTCTTATTATGTCCAACAATCCTATATAGCCTAATGGCCAACACACTGTAACTCTGGCAAGTTGGGTTTGAAGCTAAATCTGCTTCTAGGAAGCAGCAACTTAAACACAAAATACTTTAAAAATGTTCTCACCTTTGTAGGAAATGTAACATTCTGGCCATCAATGTGTACCTTTTTAGAAAACAGTGTTAAAAGGTGTACATGCTGTATATTTACAAAAAAAGAAATTCACCTTTTCAATGCTTGAGAGCAAATATGTAAGTTTCTGAAGCAAAGACTGTAAAAGGTAGACCTCTGACCGGAATTGGAATCAGGAAGTTGAAGCTGGAATGGGACCAGCTTCCTCCATGTAAAACAACAGGACATATTCAAGACTTTTTTTGTTAGGTTTTGACTCTTGTTGATTCAGATAGTTCTTACCTGACTGCTGTATGTTCAAATATTCATAAAAAAAAAAATGCTTTGCTGTAATCACTTATTTCATGCCTAAAATAAAAGTCATGTGACACCACGATTGTGTGTGAGGGAAATGGCTGTACTTAAACCTCACATCAATGGTGTGCAGACACTGGTTCCAAAAAATACAACATGATAGCTTCTGTAAAACAGTTCCTGCTGACTTCAATTCCCAACAACGAGAGAAAGCGAGGACACTTAGTCTACCAGTATAATATGTCTATATTCTGAAAATCCCAAAACTGAGAGAAGAAATCCAGTCTTGGCACTTTTCTTGGGGCTGCCTAAATTTGAAAATCAGTCAGTGATCTGTTCAGATTTGCGGAGGAAAAGCACATCACACACCTAGCTCAGAGTAGAAGAAATCCCACATCTGCGCCTTGATCTCCTCGCGTTTTTAGTTTCAAATTATGCTGCATTTACTGTACCTCAGAAATCAGAAGTCAAAACTCATTTACTCTTGGTTTTTACTTTGCCAATAACTGCAAAGTATAAAGAAATTGAGGTTAAATTCCTCTGCTAGCACTTTGTCTGATGTTTTATTCCTTGGCTCAAAATCCAGCTTCTTTTGTATTGTGAGGTTTAATGCTAAAAATTACTTTTTATTTCCAACTTGAAGCCAAACCTTCTAATTTCTTATAAGTCAATGACTGCACCATGAGCACAAAAACAGCAATATAAAATACAATATATATGATAATATATATAATAAATAGTAACTTTTGTTTAAAACATGCCAATATAAGCAACCAATGTTAAAGTTAGCCTCTAAACTTTAGATAGAAAAGAATTCAAGCAACCTTGAAGCCCAGGTCTAAAGTGGACTCACTAACTAATCATCACTGAACTGTAGATGAGAGAAGCATAACTATTTAGGAATAAATCTGCCTGTCAAGTGCTAGTCTAAGCTCAGTTTACTGTGTGCTATTATGAGCTGTCAGGCTCGGAACTGTAAGCTCTTTTATATGATATGCTTCAAAAGGTTTCTGAATGAGATGTGTGATGCACGTCCTGCAGAAGAAAGGGAGTCAGTGGATTTGAGTGTTTTGCAACGCGCCCCTGAAATCCTCTACACATAGAAAAGATCTCTAAAAAAAGAACGCTGAAAAGGGATGTGGTATATTGTAATCCTGTTGTAGTATTTTAACCAAAGCATGGCAGCAGATCTCAGGACAATAGAAAAATTGTAAAAAGTGGCCGTGTCTCCTTTAAGTGCATGAGAAAAGGCTTAATTGGTGGAACCAAAAAAAGAGAGACAAAGAACCAAACCTCTAGCTGTTAGCTGTTTTAAGTGTGTGTGTGTGTGTGAACCATTCAGGTTTTTAGTGTACTCTACATGACACTGAAAGCTCTATGAATCAAAAACAATGACAGCATTCTCTCGTTCAGACACAGATCACTTTTAACAGCGTTAATAGTCCCTACGGCTTTATCCAGAAAGAACAAAATTGCAAGATGTTTGCCCAACATTATGCATGCGTTGGGGCAATATATCAAATGACACATTGTCTGGTCAAGAGTTTAATTGCTGGAGTACAGTAGATACCTTCAAATGTGTCTCAGGATGTATTTTTCTTTTGTAAAAACCTGTTTGCATTAGATTTTCTCAAGACTCAAAGAAGGAGGCAAAACAAAATGTTGGTTTTTAATAGCACCAGTGATGGTTCTGTGTTGGCCCTTTGCACGTAGCCAAATGTGCATGTTGTGATCCCACAAACTGTTCCTTCTGCACCTTCGTTTTGCTTTTAATTGACTTTAAATGCAACACATAGAACATATTGAACAAAACAGAATTAATACCCTATAGTTTGATGTACTGTGTGTCCTAACAAGTGTCCCACCCTCTTTAAAACACACTTTAGTTTAGTCAAGTGTTAGTAAAGAGCCTCGGTTTACCTGAATTTCACTCAGCCGCAGAAAACTGCAGCAGCTGTTTGTGTCTTTTTATTCATCACTGAAGCCAAATCTAACAGTTTTTCTGGTTATTTGCTTGCTCAGCTCAAATGAAAGGAAAAGCAAAGCAAACAGTTACACAATTTGTGTGCTTACTGATGTTTGACTACTGTAGCACTATACTGTAATGCCAACTTCAAGTGTGCTGTCTATCATTCTCAATCATATTTTTGTTTATTTGGGGAGGAAATTAAATGTTATGTGGATTGTTTCGGTTGTTGTCAGATTGTTAGTGTGGGAGCCTTTTTGCACCAGAGCTGATAAACCATTATGTTCCTTCATCAAACTGCTTTTGCAAAATCTAAACATGGGAAATAAATAAATAAGACCTCTCATATCAGCAAATAGTAATTAAATACATCTACATGTGTCAGTACTCTTTGAAAAACACAACTAACAATGTGAATTTTAATTTGTCCCGTTATGTTGGGATCCATCATTTATAATTGGTTACATTTTTTGTGTCTAAATGAATTAAAACAAACTATATTTTATGTACACTATTTATTTTGTGGATTAGTTTGCATATTATTTGGAAATATAATGTTTTGTTTTAACAGAATCATTTTTAATGATTAAAATGTAAGTCTATAACTTGTTATTTGCGTGCAGGCTTGGTGATAAATCTCTTAGCCGTGCTACTCTCAGCTCTGGGATTTTGTGTGTTTCTCATTTTTTCTTCATTGTTTGAACTCCCTCCTGGCGGGGTGACAGAGTGAGTTTTTAGGGTTTCTGCATTGCTGGGTGAATGATCCCTACACCAGAGAGCAGAGAGATAATTAAAAGACTGGCCTGAGGGGATTCCCCCCACATGTTGTTCTTCATACCATGATGTTGCTTCTTCATCTCTCGCAACTCTCTTTCTTTCTTCTTCTTGTCTTCTTTAATGGGTCTTTTCCTGACTTGAAACAGAAAAGGTCAGACATTTTTGAAGTTCACCTTATTCAAGATGGCTGCCACAGCCAACTCACCGTAGGAAACACCTAAATGGCTATAACTCAGTCGGTTTTACAGATATTAAGCTAAAATTTAGCAGCTGAAAGTCATCCCCAACACATACTCCAAATGCTAAACATTGCACAAAATCTTTGCAGAAAATTTTGGCCTTAACTTTTGGAGTCAACCCTGTTTGTCTGTTAGTAAAATCACTCATGAACCACTGAGCGAATTTGAATGAAACTCTCAGAATGAGTAAGATTTTTTGATTTAACATGAGATAACGTTCTTTTTTTAAGGCTTAACTAAAATAGGTTTAACTTCATCATTTTTTGACATAACAAATATATTTTAAAGTTCAGACATGAACGGTGGCAGGCGTTTCCTTAAAGAAACAGTAGGACTCTACTTTTAACTCTTTCAGTAGCTAAAAAGTCATTTCTCCTCAGCTAATTGTGTGTCTTTTCATCTGCACACTGCCTTTTTATTTGCTTTGCAAAAGAAAACCTGTCATAGCTAAGATAAACAGACATGGACTTTTCCTGTAAAAAAAACAATAAAAAAAAATAGAACAACTTCTTATAAAAGTCTAGCTTTTGTAACACACATTGTGAGTAATGCTTCTGTCTGTTTGTCACCAGAGATCCTTCCCTGGTATTTACACCTGCACTAACAGGAATTAAAACTATGATAAAATAGTAGCCATTACATGCTTCTATAATTTTATAATTTCATAACCTCCCCAGCGCTGCTTTTATAACAAAGAAAAGATTTAATTATCTTGTATCATGGGAATAAAGTACTGTGACTCAGTAACATTGTAAATCAAATTTTCACTAATGGTAACAGGTGAAAAAGCACTTTGCATTAACTTTATAGCCAGCATTAGTAAAGTAAGATTTAAGTGGCTCATTTTAAATCTCACTTGTTCTGGGCGATCAGGAAAACATAAACTGGTGGATTTTTAGGAGTCTGTCATAAAAGAAAGATGTACATTGTTTAGTTAAACTTGGCACTAAATAAATCCTCATACCACTGGTGAAACCACTTGGTCTTGAGCAAACTGAGAATTTTTACGTGCCAAAACTCCCCAGATGTTCTACACCTATTTGCTTGCTTTAAGTATTTTCAGTCTCTTTAAAATGTGGTGTTTAAAGAAAGAGTTGTTGCATTAACATACTATTTCTGTTACATTCCATAAGCAAAAAAGTTATTACCAAGCAAGTGACATATTTTACCAATAAGAATAATACTTTCCTTAAAAAGTTATGTCCTTAAAGCCCCAGTAAAAGCACATTCTCCTTTACACCTTGGTGTCTCACCAAGCTGGCAGCTATCTGCTGACACTGTTTAAATCCAAGACACTTAAACATTCTTGTAGCTACACAGGAAACTTTTTTGTCTCTGGAAACACGTGAGAGGA
Source organism: Kryptolebias brasiliensis (assembly GCA_028566095.1). Lineage (NCBI taxonomy): Eukaryota > Metazoa > Chordata > Actinopteri > Cyprinodontiformes > Rivulidae > Kryptolebias > Kryptolebias brasiliensis. Next base: position 19,647,300 of record JAOXNZ010000054.1, on the reverse strand, counting down.
GAGTACTCTGGAGCTCAACCTCTGCACTATCCTTTCTTACTCCTAGAGAAAAAATTATTAAAAAAAAAAACATTTAAACTCTATAAATCTGCCTCAGTGTTTGCCCTCACGGACAGTTTAGCTGGGTTACAGACACACTCTTGTCTCTGAGCCAGAGGTGGTGGGCCAGACCAAACATCTCCTATTTCCTACTAATGAAATTCTGAATAAAAACCCTGCCTGCTCAGCTTGATTTCACACACATACACGCACACACACAGTTGCACAAGTAGAAACACAGAAATACACGCACCAGCTCTTTGGGATTCTTGTACACAGAGACATACTGAACCCCTTTAGTTCTATCCGGGTATTATTCAGTGAAAACACGTTTTCTATCGAACTCCAGTCAAATTACATAACTGCATCATAAATGCTACTGAATTTCTAACATAAACATTGTTGGTTGTATTTTTGTGACATTTAAACTTGACATTTATGAATACAGACAGTGATACTGTAGGCCTGTCAGAACTCTATAACTGTAAACAGAGTGTAGTTATTCACTCACTGACAAAAACATTAAGAACTCAAGAGAAAAGGTCCAGTAGGACCTTATTTGGTACACATACAGACCAGCAATATGAATGTAAATGATTTGATTTGCACTAGAAGGCATAAGTGAGTGAAGCAATAGTGTTATTGAGCAGTTGCCAGATTTTCCCATACTTAGTGTTGTGTCCCAGTGTTTTTCTACACAGAGTCTTGATGACTGATATCAACCAGACTATAAATTCATGTGCAGGCTGCCATTTACATGAAAACAGAAATGGCTGCATTTGGAGTGGTGTCGTAACCAGCAGACACAGACTGATGACAAGTGACATTGTATGATGTTCAGTGATGAATCTTGGTTGTGCATTACAGTGGATGACCACTGTGCACACATATGGCAGCGCTGAGGGGGGAGACTCCTGGCATCAAGGTGTGGGGAGCCATAGAGTCTGACTTCGGATGACCTCTGGTAGTGTTTCAGGGGACCCTGATGGCTCAGCACTTTGTCAGGGACATTTTGTTATGTCTTACCATTCCCTAGAGAAGCATCCTGGTACAGTTTTTAAACAAGACAATTCCTTTTCACATACAACACGTGTGTCCATAGACTGCCTACTTCATGTTGAGGTCCTCCTCAGTCAGGTTCCTTGATCTTGGGGCAGCTGTGGTCCAATGTACTGTAGGAGAAGATACAACATCTGTATGACCACACTGAGTTGCTGCTTGTATCCCGACCCGAGGGGCTGCCACAACCTACTGACATGGGACCAGCAGTGTGCCCGTACTGCTAACTCTGTTATTTATGCGATCTAAGATTGTAATCATTGCAATAAAGTAACACAACCTTTAAACTCAAACAGCTTCATTTTGATTACATCATTCTGTCTGAGCGCCTAATTTATTTACAGTATCTTGTTTTTAATGAGTGTAGTTTTACACAATGGGTGATTATTTTCAGAGGTACCAACTCTCAGTTTGGGCAGTGGCCAACTCAACCGCCTGCATTCAGAACATTCAGCTGTTTATTCATTCACACCACTGCAACATCCTTAGAGGCTTTCTCAAAGCCATATGACAGTGTTATGTTTCACTGTGTGTGCATGTCTGCTTCTGTGTGCGTTTCTGCTCGTGTTTTTAACACACAGAGATGAGGCTAGTGAACCGACATGAGAGATAAACAGAGACTAATACCAAAAGGAGGAGAAGTAAAGCCCATGCATGTGTTGTTTGTGTGCACACGTATAAAGAAGGTGAAATCTAGCCATGTAGGTCCCAGCAAATTGTTGATTTAAGTGGAAGTGGAGGGAGGAGATGGGATAAAAGGCCTGACTAGATTAGGTTGGAGCACACCGCTGAGGCGTGTGCACCGCCTGGCCTTTCAGCGTGCTCTGAGTGTGTGTGTGTGTCGGAGTGCCGGAGAGATGAGTGCTTGCCTGACAAAGTTCAAAATTGATTTGTGTGTCGAGCTGTTGGATGCAGTTACACTGCTGCTGATATTGGTGCAGCTGCACAGTAAATCAGAAGATTAGCAGAGCAACTATAACAGCACCAAGAAGACTAATCATCGCTCTGACATCCAGTAATATTCTGTCCTCCACATAGTGTTGGTGGATTTTCAATTGCAGCCACGACTTTGTAACAAATGTCTCAGACTCCTTTTTTTAATATTAGGGAAGGAGATTGGGGAGAGTATTAAAGCCAGTGCAGCTGTTTTTGTCTCAATTTCTTGAAATGTTTTCATAACTTCTCAATTCATGCGGGTAGGAAGCCAGATTATATTGCATATTTACCTTTCTCATCCAGAAGGTCCAGTGCTTAAAGTACTCTCCAGTAACAACAGTTCATTGCCTAAGTCACTTGTAAAACTGTCTTTCTACATTAGTGGTCTGTGTGTGTAGGTGTTTGATGGTTGAAGGTAAAAATAACATTAGAAGTGGGGTTTTTTTTTGGTTTATTTAAAAAGCTTAAAGTGATTTTGATTTACCAACACAACAACTTCAAAAGCTATAATTCTGCTTGAAAAAAGGACAATTTGTTTGACCTCTTCCTTGTTTTAGACATCAAGTATCTTTTCCACTGATCTGTAGCCAAAGTTTAAGGAACAGCAGAAGCAGTCTTTCAATGGCAGCCTAAAGGTTTAATGCTAAAATTGACAACAAAACCTTCAAAGGCTAGTTAAACTATTGCTAGTTTGGACCACAAACAATGTAGCTATTTACATGAACAATTGCGAACAAAATATACAACGCTAGCATGTTTTATTTGTGCTGAAATATCGGCAGGGACAGCCCCATTAGCCTGCTACATGGAATACAGCAGCAATCTAGATTTTCCATTGATTTTTGCTTTCTGGATGAATAATTAAGACCCTGTTAGGCAGCTTCTTTATGTGTGTCTTTATGTGCACGGGCTCAGTCGTCTGGCTGTGCAAGAAGAGCATAGCATTTAGAAGCTTTGTTAGTATGTATGCGCATGTGTCAGTCCTTGTGGATGTTAGAACATGCACTTAGTATTTTTTTTTATGCAGCATGCACTAATGATTGTGCAGATGTACATTAGGAAGACTCTTATCAAAGCTTGACATTGTTTTGGACTCTGCATAATTGTGTCTGTAGGTGTTTCTGAGGGTTCCTGCTGTCATTTGTGCTATTTTTGGGGTTGACCTATGACTTTGGCTGGCTGACTCATTCTGACACTTTTAAAGATGGCAGTACAGCGCCACATGAAAAAGCTCCACAGCACTATGTTTTTATCGTATCTGGCAAACGTATGATATCCAAGTGCTCCATGTTGCACAACCTCTTTGCTTAAAACTTTGGCATTAACTATTGGCGTCAATCCTGTCTGTCTGTTTGCAAAATAACTCATGGACCACTGAACAGATGTTATTGAAAAACTCAGAAAGTAATCACTGGATGTACAGTACATCTACAACTTATTAACTTTTGGATGAAGACTCCGCTATGCTCTTCACAACCTATACGACCAATTAAAGCATAACTGGATCGCAGCAAATATGGAAAACCTCCCCTAATGTGAGTACATTCATAACACTGCTACAGTTTTAGTACTCACCAAAAGATTTTTTCATGCTAGTTTCCTCGTCATTCAAATGCTCTCCCGTGATTTCCGTGATTCCGCCCAGACATGGCTCTCAAACCACATCAGGGTGCAGCTATGAGCTAGAACACTACGCCATGCCAGCACGGTGCTAATGATGTGATGGGATTGTAGCCTAGGCATTAGGCACACGTGACTAGTTCTGCTTCTAATTCCTAATAATCAAGCTATGTTGTTGTGTGTGGACTCCCTACCACCACAATCATAAACCACTATGTCCTTGCTACAGAAGTTTTATGCATGCTCAAAACTATTGTTGACGCTCTGTCACATCAAACCGGGAGCCAACAGCATTCTTAATACACAGTTAAAGACCTTGCTAAGACCCTGCAAAGATCACCTGTATTCTGGCTGATTTTTTAACTTCGTAGTAAGATGGTCATTATGATCGTGAAAGGAACTGAAAAGTAATTTCTGAACTTGTCAAGTCTGCATCCTCATATGAAAACTTTGACTAAAGTTTAATGTGCAACAGCACAAGAAGCAATATCCCATAATAATTTGTACGTTTGAAGATTTACCACAGTTTCTGCTTGAATACTTTCTAATCTCTTTGTTTCACTTAAATCAAGTTTGTTTTCTCTGTGACAGAATCTGTCTTCCTTCAGCCCATCTTTATCCTGCCTCAGCTGTCTCTGAAATCCATCTGCTTCTTTCAGACGGCAGCAGCCGTGTGTCGTCGAAAAGGAAATACTTGAGTGATTTCTCATTGGTTTACAGTTGAAGATGATTCCCTCGCTGGCAGTTTGAGAAAAGTTTGAGAATAATGTGATAGTGGTTGCTTTGAACATTTCTGAACTTTTCAGAACAAGCCGCTGTAGTTAAATAGTACTTATTGCCTCGTTAGTTTTTTTGTTTTGCCAAATAAAAATGCTTCATGAATCCATGTCTGATTAAAACAAACGAGTTAAAAAAAGGGTCTCATGCTTCAAAGCTCTTTGAAAAGATTGCCA
>JAOXNZ010000054.1:19558903-19575902 GCA_028566095.1 Kryptolebias brasiliensis | reverse complement strand
TAATGCACTTGTGTTTTATATTTTACAGCATGTATGTTTTACTATTTGACTTCTTACAAAGGAAGGCTGGACATTTTTCCTCCCAGCAATGTTGCTGCGCAAAATAACCTGTCATAGTTTTTCAGTCAGTTTAAATGTTACAACAACCACATTCACTTTTACTCCTCTTGTAACATTTGTGTGGTCTCTTTGAAGAATCAGCAAGTACATCTTACAACACCACATGCATTATTTCAACCAGGACGGGGCAGTTTTTAGTGTATGCATCCATCAGCACTGAAATTAAACAAAACAAAACGTTTATTTCAAATCACACCCAGAGGAGATTAGGTTTCTCAACATCTGAGGCCTTCTGATTTGTATTCAGCCGATGAGATGTTTATTTAATTCACCCAGGGCTTCTCTGTCTGCACGTCCTCCTCCACCCTGTCTTCGTTTATCTCTGTGTGCATGTCTCTCTTTCTCCTCCATCTCCAGCTGACCCTCTTGGTTGGTTTCAGTGTCTCAGGATGGGTTGATTGATCTCTGCTCTGGACAGCTGGAAGACAAGCAGCCGGCAGTCTGGTGTGCAGCAAGGACTGCTCTCTGTTCAGACTCTGATGAATTACTGTCCTTTTAATACACAGTAAAGACCGCGTGGGTGAAAAATGAAAAAGAGGGGGTGAGAGGGGAAGGAGCCATGATGAAACTGCAATGCCATGAGCAAAGAAAAACTGTGGAGAGCCGTGCAAAGATAAAAAAAAGGAAATATGCACATTTGTTGTAAGCTGGAAATGAACTTCATTTGTGACTAAAATGCAAGAGCTCTCTGTGTGTTAGGAAAGACCAATTTTTGCTTTAAATGGGTCTTATAAAGTGCGAAGATGAAGCCAGAATATTATTAAAAAGAAAAATCATGAAATCAATTTTTTGTTGAAACATCCTCTCTCACTTGGTAAAACAGTGATGCCATGTAAGCACACTCTTAACCACTTCACAGCAACTGGAGAGTCCAAGTAGAAAAAGTTGCACTTCTCCTAAATGCCACCACTTAAAAGGCCTCTAACTGCAAAAATTTAATTATGTTTAAGCATAACCTCAGAGCTCTGAAGCTAATTAATCACAAAAAAACCTGGTGAAGAATTTATTTGACCTAAGTGAAAGTTTGCAGTTTATTGGTGCCTAAAGAAAGAAGATTGTGATGAACTTCATGATCTTTTTTGAAACAGTGTTTTTCGATCTAAACTCCTGAATATTCAGCACTCACATAGACAGAAAATAAAAAAGGTTGCTAATTCATTTGAATAGTCTTAACAGTATACATTGCTAATATTATATATTCTGAAACATACAACAATGGAGCATTTTTTGCACTGTAAATCCTCATGTTTTTAGATAGGTGCAAAGCAGAGTGACTGAAGGTGTTGCTTTGAGTTGTCTCTAGCTCTATACTATTTCTATTTCTTTTTATAGCTGGTTAAAATAATGTCTTCCAGACACAGACTTTGTACTCTGACTTTACACACAACAACACATTTCCTCAACACATTTCGGAGATTGTCATCAATCCATTGAGTCATGTTCTTGGACACAATCTTCCCTCTTTAGTGTAGATAAAGACAAAAATATTCACAGATTGATTCTCTCTTGAGTCTCTTTCCACAGTTTTCAAAATGAGTGTGTGCCAGTTTTTGTTGGCAAAAACATTTATATGTAACTCCGCTACTGCATCCTCCATATCTGGAGTGGAGTTACACAGAGCTGTCGTCCAACAGACTTCTGCCTGACCGTTACTTTACACCAATGTATTTGTCAAAATGAAAAGTAGTATTTATATTGATTTTGGTTTTACCCGTGAGTGTGTTTTTGTCATGTTAGTAAAATAACTTGAACCGCTTGACGGATTTAATGAAACTTTCAGAAATTAATTGATGGATAAACATCTACAACTGATTACCTTTTAAGTTAAACCCAGCTCAAGATGATTGCCACAGATAATCAACCTTTGCTGACACAAAAATGATGACAACTTAGTCAATTTGACAAATATTGGGCTAAAACTTCATTTGTTAGTTGCTGAGAGTCATTCACAATGCATACTCTGATTATGTGAGATCTCGCAATGTTATGTGGGATTACAAATAACATTTTAAAGGTTTGATCAAAACAGCTATAACTTCATCCCTTCTCAGTGTATGATTTTAGCTTAAAACACTAATATGAAAGACTCCAGGCAATATGCATTCTTTCAAATAATGGTAGGCCTTTAATCAATATAATGTTTTGTTTACAGTCAAGTGAAGATAAATTATTTACCTTAGAATGAGCAAATATTTAAAAGATGTTTCAGTTTCCCATCCTTACCCTTTTGCCATATTAGTGTGGTGATTTAAGATCAAATAACGAAACAGGTAGCAAGTTTCTGTAGTTCTTCTTGACTTTTCTTGTCAAGCAATGGTTTTCCTGCATAGTTGAAAAGGAACAATAAAGTGGTGGGGTTTCATTTGGTTGCAATTAGTCATTGATGCCACTAGATGTGACCAGATTTCACACTTTGAACATAGAAAATAGATTACCTCGAATCTATCAGGTCAAAACCTTCTTTTTCTAGGTTAGCTGGAGTTAAGTCCTAACTCAGCGTTACACAAACAGGATGCAGGTGTAGAAGAAACCTTTGTCTGAAACACAGCACATCACTGTAGAATTCATAGTGAATTAAACATGAAAACATTAATAGTTAATGTCCTTTCATCACAAATAAAATGATTTCCATTTTGTGCCTATTTGACTACTTTTCATAACTGTGCTTCACAGGAATATGCACATATGAGTCAGTAGCAGCAACTGAAGTGACCTGAGATTAAATGATGAGGTAATCAGAATCTTCATGATGACTACCCCCCTCCAGTCATCATGAAGCTAGGGATAAAGTGTATATCTCCGATCTTTAATGAAACCCTGGGGATTTTAGGGTTTAGGGTTCATAAAGTATTTATGATATGTTCATTAAGTATTGATTAAGCCGTTAGAGAGCGTTTAGACACCCAGACAATCATTATGGGAGGTTAGAATTTGGCTTGAGGATGAAGAAGACATAAGAAGACAGAAATATAGACAGGGAAGGTGGATGCTGAGAGAGATAAATGGAAATGAAGTAAAATAAAGATGAAGGCAGTGTGAACCCATTGGAAACTGTAAGGAGACACGAAGGTTAGGACAAGGATGAATGAAAAGAAAGATGAAGTTCCACTCTTTAAATATTAACTAAATATTCAGATAGTGTTTTAGTCAGCAAGGCTGCTATTAAAGAAGATTAGGTTTTAATCCGATGTGGAGGAGGGGTAAATAGCAAGTAAGGAGATGACAAAAGGGAGAGGATGCATGAGATTGAATGAAAATTTAGCACAGAAAAGAGGTGGGCTAAAGAAGGCAAAGTAGAGGCAAGAACAGGTGGGCTAAAGTAGGAAATGAGCAGAAATATGTAGTTTGTAAGGAAAGAAAAGAGAGTACTGTACCGTAATGAATAGAAACGACTTGTCATAATCATGTACTTCTTTATGAAAGTGCTCTTCCATTTGTTTTCAAGCCATTTTGCTCACTCTGCTTTACCTGCTCATTTCTGACAGAGTTGTGAAAGGTTTTGATGTGCCATTTTTGGTGTGAAGAGTTTCTATTTAGGATGGGAGCAGAATTGCTAAGAAACTGGATGTTCATACCCATGCACGCTCGCATACAAGCAACCCTGGCATTTTTCCACAGGTTTTAGAACCACTGCTTTGCCCTCGCTTTACCCTCTGTATCTTCAGCAGGTGTTGTTGAGTTGCAGGGTAACCAGGAAGTTGTAGGGAGAAGAGGCACAGACCTGCTATAACGATGCAGCAATGAGGCTTAATGGGGCTGAAAACACAAGCTGACTGGCTGGCAGGCAGGCCACCCAGTAAAGGAGGGGCACAGTTGGTGCGAAGCTGTTTCCAGCTCATGACAGATGTTACAAAGAGAGTCAGAGTGACAAAGAGACCCAGCTAGCAAGGAGACGAATAGAGAGAGTGAGAGAGAAAGAGTCGAAGAGGGTGGTGAGTTGTTTGCAACATGCAGAGTGAGAGATCACTGTGAGGTAACTTTGTGTAAACAGCAACTTTAGGCAAAGTCAGGCAGAGTTCATTCACATTTGTATGCTTCACCTCTCTGTTCAAATTACACACTGTGTCACACACATCATTTAATTTGAGGTTTATTTGGAGCTAATTGACTTTAAATTGTAACAACTGATGTGTATGATGTTTTTTTTTTTACAGGATTTGTGTATCTGAAAGGGATATTTCAGATCTTTTGAAGTGGGGTTATGTGGAAAAATTATGAACAATTAATATTGTAGAGTGCAGCGCTGCAAGGATCTATGGATAATGTTCAGTGTGGCAAATAAGGACATTATTATGCTGATGAATGGTTGGAAATGTGAGTGGTTATGTTTAATAACCTGTATCCACTGTTCTTCTGTTCATGTTAAGGTTATGTTATTTTGTCAGGTTGAGTTGGTTTTTGGCACAATGAGTTTTAGGATAAGGCAGCGATAGATCTTTACTCAAAAACGCTCATCCCAGACTGTGCTTGGTTTGGGTGGGGTGCAATAGACCTTGACTGGAGACACTTTTGAGCTGGTGAGGGAGCACTTTGAAGATCTCCTTAATTTGGCCACCTTATGCACTGCTAAGGCATCTGAAGACATAAGGGATGGCGAGTCTGTTTTCTTTACAGAAGTCACTGAGGTGGTTAAAAAAAAACAACTCCCTGGTAGTAGGGCACTAGGAGTGGACAAAATTCACCCTGAAATGCTAAAATCTCTGGAAATTGTTGAACAGTCACGATTGACACACCTCTTTAGGGTTGCCTGGAGGATGAAGACAACACCTGTGGAGTGGCAGACTGGTGTGGTGGGAGAAAGGGAGCCTGGGCAAAACTCTGCTCAACTTCCCTGGGAAAATTTACTCTAGGGTTTTGGAAAGGGGACTTGGACATATTGTCAAACCTTATTTCTTTACACTTAGTAGTCCTGTCTGCATCTGGATTTTAGGCCTGGAGAAGACTTATGAGTGTACCAAAAGGGGTTTTGTGAGGGGTGCAGTGGGAGCGTGGCATGCCTGGGTCACATTTACAGGATATAAAGTCTGCGTATAACCAATTCAAGTGCTGTGTGTCTCTGTTGCAACTGGACTCCACCAGGGCTGCCCCTGTTCACCAATCCTGTTTGTGGTATTCATGGACAGGATCTTAGGGTGTAGTTCTCAAGGGGAAGGGATCTGGTTGGAAACTTCAGGGTTTCATGCTGGTCTTTTGTGTATGATATGGTTTTGTTGGTATCTTCAGAAGTTGACTTTCACTATGCGCTAGAAACAATAGCAGAATGATGCAGAAGGTGAACTGATGGATTAGGAATTCCTCTGCAGCAATGAGAGCACTACTCTGATTTGTGGTGGTAAGTAGCAGCTGAGCTAAAAGTCAAATTTATTGATACGTTCCAACCTTCACCTACCCCAGAGAAAACACAAAATTATTTACCCCTTTAGGCCTGGGAAACTTGAGAATGTTGTTAGGGAGGAGGATGTTTGGGTTCCCCTCTTGGAGTTATTGCTAAGCCTATAATAAATACTGTAGATAAGTTCATCACTGTGCAGCCATCGGAGCCACATAAGTCATAAGCTCTCTTGAAACATTGCAGAACTATTTACAGCAACAATAGAAGCACTGAAGGAGCTGAGTTTCCAAATAGCTTTTATGAAATTACAAAGTATTTTTTTTCTGTAATTTATGGAATATGCCTGTGTTGTGCTTTTTTTGTGAAACAAGTTCTGTAAAATAGAACCCCCAACCCCGAGCCCTGCATTCATAGCACTTTAATTTGCAAGCACCACACAGAGAGATTGTGATCTCCTGTGGTGGATCATTTGAACTGCATGCTGCCAAACAGAGGACAGAAAACCAGAACTATACTTGTCTAATGAACTGAGTGGCACTGAGAAGCAGGCAACTTCTTTGTCATGGAAAGATTTATTGCAACTTTAGTAACATTTATGAATTTGCAGTGGGTTTTCTTTGTTGCTGACAACCTATAATGTCAGTTTATATTATCCGTACTAATCATTTTTCAAGAAAGGATTTATTAAATGTATTTCTGAAATTGAAATTTCATTATTTAATAAGTAGCTTTTTTTTCTTTAATGAGGACAAGCTTTCTTTGCAGTCCACTGGTTGTTATTGTCATTAAACTGTCAAATAAGTGTTTTCAGCATATGATCTTTAACTGTCTCAGATTAGATAAAACACACTGCTTCTATTTTACCCCTGGAATTTTGATGTTAATCATTGCTTTTTCATCTTCTATTGTCTTTCCACAGCAACAGGAGCAGGACCCCACCAACCTCTACATATCCAACCTGCCGGTGTCAATGGATGAGCAGGAGCTGGAGAACATGCTGAAGCCCTTTGGTCATGTCATTTCCACACGGATACTGAGGGACGCCAACGGCCTGAGCAGAGGAGTGGGCTTTGCCAGGTAAATATGTAAAGTCAAACACATAAACCCCTCTAGGTTTTGTACAGTGCTATAGTGGAAAATAAAGAAGTAAACATAAACCTTACATACTGAACTCATTTTCGTCCCTTGACCTTTATACAACGTTATCCATCCTTCCCCTGCACTCTTTGAGCTGGTGACCTCAGGATCAGAGGCAACTCAGGTGAAAATGGTGACAGTTAAATTTTATCTACAGAAACCAGAACGACTGAAAATAAATGGAGATGATAATTAAAACATTGTAAGAAGTTTTTAACCCTGCGGTTATCTGGTTATCTAGCTGATTAATCATTTTTGTTGTAGATTTTATCAGACTTTTTTTTTCTAGACCAAAATAAATTGATAATTTAAGAAAAATATGCACCAGGACTAAAGCTATGACAAAAACTGCCACTTTTGTTGAAAAATAAAAACAAGACAAAAAATCTGACCAAAATAAAATCCAATTAGACCTAATTTTGTTTTGTAATACAAAATTTTGATCATATTACAACCAGCAAGTGCTTTGAGACTACTCCTTTTTTGCTCATGTGGCATTTAAAAACAAAAAAAACACTTTAAAGGGTTTAGAAGCTGTTTCTTCTCCAACACACAATCTTCTGGCAGCTGTCACTATCAAGCCAAGTAAAAAAGAAGACTTTCCTTTTTGCAGGTAAATATAGGTTCAAATTGAAGAATATATTTGGCTGAAGTTTCACCGATGCTGTGAAACAAATTTTACTTTTCAGTGATCTGTCAAATGGATGTTCTATTCTCTAGGCGTGCAATTTTATGATGTAAAGATGAACTAGATTCAAAGTCATAGAGATTTATATACAAAGTAGCCCCTTTATATGTCTAAAAATAAGGCAATAAGCCTAATTATTCTTATTTTATACATTGCCAATTACAGCCAGTCGCTGTACATTGCTCTACCTGACACCACCCGACTCTTCTGCTTTTGTGTGTGTGTGTGCTTGTTTGTGTGTGTTTGTGTGGTCATCTCAGTTACATGCAGTTTTCCAGTGATTAGAATGCAGTCAGGGATTCATTCTGGGTCACTGACTGTATAAAGAAAACCCAAGGCCCACACAGAGACATACATCCTAAACACACACACATGCGGTCTGTCCTCTCAGCCACAGTTTCTCTCTTCCACACACTCACAGACACACTGGCTTTTGCTTGCCAAGCAGGCAATTAGTCATTGAGCTGCGATTGGGTGAGCAGAGCTGAATAGGGGCAGACAAAGAGGACATGACACACAACAGATCAGACTGAATGGAGCTTTTAAACGGGGACAAAGAAGAGGAAACCCCATAGAAAACACGCACACACACACACACAGCCTACCTAAGACATTTTTAAAACGATACAAACACACTCAGGTACTGATAATTTAACTGGCAAGCATTTATACTCACTGAGATGTAGGACTGTATTTTCAGACTCTCATATCCAAAACCAGTTCAGTTTTTTTACACTTTTAAAAAGCCACAGAGTCTTTTGTGCTGGAGTGATTGTACTGAAGCCCATCTGTTTTCTCTCTGTCGCAGGATGGAGTCAACGGAGAAATGCGACGTAGTGATCCAGAATTTCAATGGAAAGTTTTTGAAAACCCCTCCAGGCATGACAGGTATAAACTGACATTTACACAGTAAAGTTAGCTGTGTTTGACTCAGTTCTTTGTGATTACTCATTATTGTCATCCAGCCTAAACTCTCTTTTCACTTTCTGTGGAAGTAATGTGTGTGTGTGTGTGTGGGGGGGGGGGATACAAGTGGTCACACCCAGCAGGAAAATATGTTCTGATGGAGTATCTGATCTCATTTACCTGCTCCACATTCAAGCAGACACTCAGCTGTCAGCTGAGCAACAAACATGACATCAGCAGGTCAGCTGATGTCTCTAATACCTGAACTATGTCATTATTCAGACATGTTTCCGTCAGCTGTTTTCCACACAAATTCGTTATGCACACATGAGCTGTGTGTAAGTGGCTACATACTGTTAGAAAGCTGAGATTTTTGTGGTTTGATATTTGTAGAGAGTTTATGATTAGGTGACCACCGTGGGTGCAATTAACTTTAACAACAATCAAAACAAAAGTCACAGTGCAGCGTAAACTTGCCTATAAAGCTTCCTGGTAATCTAATGAGTGTAATTATCTGAGAAAACAGTCTTATTTCATTGGCAACAATCCTCACAATCTAGTTCAATAAAACTTTTAACCATACTTTTTCTTTTTTTACTATGTTTCTATGGGAGTGAAGTCAGGTTAGTGGGTGGTCCTTCGGTGTGGCCAAGCATGGATTTCTGTTCAGACTGCCAATCAAATATGGACACCAGTGTTTCAAACCACCTCTTATTGTGGACTTAGCCATCAGATCTGAATGTGTCCTGAATTTGGCCCGAGAGTTTTCACATCTGTATTTAAAAATGTCCGCTAATTATCAAATCACCCTGGACACATGTTAGTGCCAAGTCTAAACAGTGCCTAACTTTCAGGGTAACTAAGACCTTGTCCACACAGGAACTTTTTTTTTCTAAGGCTGAAACAAAAAAATATATATTTCTGGTATTCACAAAAACCATGTGGACGGGGCCTAATAAATTAATATGACATTAAGTCAACAATTAGTACTCTTAGAAATGCCCACTCAGTCACATTTATTATGTCAATAATAATCATTAATAATTAATTCATGTTCCCATGAATTAATTAACACTCTATTTTATCAGTTTCGTTGCTCTACCTTTGGTTTTGACTGCTGTCAGAGGACAAAGAAACGCAAGTACAGTTGATGATGCATCATCATTCTCTCTCCTCTCTCTTATTCTCTCCTTCCCTCCCACTCTTTAGACCTCTTGAGTTGATTTAGTAGGAAGGTCTGCTTGATTATTAATTCCTCTGCTCCGACACAGGCTGAAATACCTTTACGTATCAGGCACTTGTACATACACAGAGAGAAAAAAAACTTTTCTGTCTAGTTGCCACTAAATAAATAGGAAAACTTGTTACATTTTTTCATATTAACACAAAAAAACTACTGAGGCATATGCAAAGAAAAGACAGATATCGAAGCGAGAAGAACAGTGAAAGAGGTTTTTTTTCCTTACTGTTGATCATTATCTAAAGATTATATCCCCTTTCTCTCTTCTGAAACATCAGAAACATTTTTATTGGTTCTGAATTATCTTTAGTTTTACATTAGCCAGCAGCCAGCCATTGCTGGCTACAGTGTGAAAGCCATTACTGCTAATGCTACAGATGCCAAATGTAAAACTGGTCAAATGTGAAGAACAGAGGGAGATTACCCTGTTGTTGTCTGGCTCATGCAGGACTATGTGAACCTGTTTGACTATGACAGAAATGTAACAGACTTTCATTAGTGTGCCAAGTTTCCACACTGTGGGTTTATCCTAGATAACTGCTGTTTATTTCCTATTATTGCCATCAGTTAACAGTAGACCATTGTAATTTACCAGCATTAAGCAAGAAAAATACCCATGTTCCGTCACTGACATGTGGTGACTGAAAGGCAATGAGGTCATATTTTAAATTAGAACTGCCATTAATGAAAGTATCATTCCCTGAAGAAATACACTCCCTGCCTTGCATGTCAAAGTTTTAAACAAAGATCTCATGCAATTTGGTAGTGCTTGGATTAGGTGCTGCAAATGACTCGGCTACTACCACACCTGAATTTAGCTCAGTTACCAAAGTTAAAGCCATTTTTGTGTTTACTATGGTCAATTAGTTGTAACGATCATCTTGAATCAGATGTTAATCCAAATGCTAATCAGTTGTAGATGTATGTTCAGTATGTACATCTAATATTTTTGCAAGTTTTATTAAAATTTGTCCAGTGGTTTATGAGATATTTTGTAACAGACACACAGAGTGGACTCTAAATAGTTATTGGCAAATTTTTAAACAAAGATCTTGCTCATAATATTGGGGATTGGGGATACCTCTCAGCTACTACCACACCAAATTTTAGATTATTATCTGTAAAAACTGACTGAGTTATAGTGTTTTTTGTGTTTGTTTATTTTTTTTAAATCAATTAGCTGTGGCAGCCATCTTGAATCAAGTTAACTCCAAAGGTTAGTTGTAGATGAACAATGATTACTTTCTGCGTCCATCCATCCATTTTTTTTTTAAACACTTTTTCCTTTCCAGGTCTAGGTGAGCTAGTGCAGACACTCTGCGAGAGGCAGAGTACATCCTGGACAGGTTGCAAGTCCATCACAGGGCAACTACTTTTTACATGTTTCAATAAACTCATTCCAGTTGTTAATTGCAAACAGATAGACACACACACATACAGGTATGGGCATAAACATTATCGTCCGCCTTTTGCCTTTCATTAAAAATCAAAACAACATATGCAAAACAAGGCACAAAGCCATAATGTTAACTTAACTTGCCAAAACTGACAAATCAGAGCGCCAGATTCTCAGCAGCACTGTTGAGCTTGTAGGAAATGAAGTGTTTAACACACATAAATAGACAATCACACATAAGAATGCAAACAAACAAAAGAAGATAATATCATTGGCAAAGACAAGCATCCTATCACATTTAATATGGAGGATGGCTACTTAGTGAATTTTTAATTAAAGTGTTTTTGGACCCTTGGGTGCAGCTCAGCAAAATGCAAATTGAGTAGAAGGTAAGGTGGGTGGGAGAGTTTGTGCTTCATCACTAAAGTTGAATAAGCAATAATCTGCAACTTGAGCCAAATCATTTAGTCCAATCAGTGAATGAAACTAGTAGCAGAGAAACCTTTATGTTTTATCCTCTCCCATATTTACTCAAAGATTTTATTTTTTTTATTTATTTTCCTATGTTTCCTTTAGCATACATTAAATCCATGTTTGTTTGCTCTGCTGAAGATTTTAACAGTTTCTTTGACTGAAAACTGCATTTCAGTTCAGTAAAAGGCTTTTTTGCCTCTTTACCTTCACCTGTAACCATTCAGGTGTGCAGTTATCAGCCTCTTTGTGACTGAGGTGAATAAAGCATTTATAATGTCTTGATGTCTTCATGCCTTTTGATGTCAAAACCCCTATTGCGCAAGATTCAAGTGAAGAAATACAAGTATTTTTTTTATTTAACCTCCATGACTTATTCTAATTAGAAAATATCATTCTTTAAGGGAATGCACATGGCCAAAAACAGGTTTTATAAAATCAAAGTTTGCACCTAGATAAGTCTAAAACATGTGTTGCTGTATTTGTCAAAAGCCATACACTCCTAGAAAGTTTGTTAATTAACTCTTAAAAGATTTATGAAGTGAGGGCAGCAGAGAAACATCCTCTCAAGGAAATAACTGTTGTTGTTGAAATGTTATCATGAAAACAAGCTAAACAAATCATAGGATGCACCAAGTAGCATCCTCTCCTACAGGTAATTATTGCTCTACATGAAGTATCATCCAGTTATTGACCCTCATCGTTTTTCAGTAAGGTTCCATACTTCAGAATAAATAATGTTCAGTCTTGTTGGTATTATCAGAAGAATCAAGAGTCTTTTCACAATGCTTGTAAATATTTTAAGGTGAATTAAAATTAATTAATTTCATTACAAAAAAAAAGTTCAAATATGTAAATTATCCACATGGAACAAAAGGGGTATTATTTGTACAGTATTTTTTTTTTTTGGAAGAACTGTCCATTAGGATACTGAAAGGGTTCTTTAGATTACTGCAGTGAACCTTAGTTTAATTTTAAAGCGAAAAAATCATTTTGGACAATTAAAAGTACTGAATTTCCAGACAAAAGGATGAATTTAGTTGATGTTTTACTTTATCTTCAAGCAGTTAAAATAAGTCAGATTTCATAATAATATTAACAGGCAGTTTCCAAGGCAGCAAAGCAAAAACTAAATCATAATAATTTCACTAACAGATTTTTTTCTCTGAAAAAAAAAGGTCTGTCTGAGCTGGACGTGTCTTTTGTGGCCATACATCACTGTAACTAATTCTGCCATTTAACATTTGTCTAAAAGGCCTTCTCTTTGTTTGTATGTTGTATCTAATATCCTGAAAAAATAAAATAAATACCAAAAAGAACGTTGGCTGACAGACAAACAGCATTAGAGCTAAAGCAAACTGAGTTCCTCACACAGCCGAGGAAGAACAATCAAATAAACCCCTAAGTGCTCCATCACTCAACTATCATCAGGGGTTAGAAAAGCAAAATGACAGCCAAATATCTGGTTCGTCCTATTGTCTCTTTGGGAAGGTCTTACACCAACACAAAATGGCCATTTTTGTGAAACAAAGGAAACAACAGAACTTAGAAACTGATAAAAGAAGCAAGCTCTGAAAGCTCTGAAAATTAAATGTTTTAAGTTAAAATACAGTATGTCACTTTTAAAACAAATTCCATTCCTTTTATATTTCAGGGTTTTATTGCTCCAGGAAAGATTTGCATACAGTTTGTGAAGTATACAGATGTGCTTCATTTTCTGCCAACGCTGGTTCTCATTTGTGTGAAGGAGAAGTTGTAGGTGCATTTTTCTTTGTTTATTTTTGTCTACACATTTTTAAAAATCATCTCGCAATATATTTAAGAAAACTTTTTCTTCCTTGAAGGAACATATATCACTTGCCACACTGCATGCCACAGTTTTAAATAAAGGTGTCAGGCAATATTTTATTGATCAAAGTATGTGCTGGGGATGTCTCTCAGCTACTGCCACACCACAGCTTAGCTCAATATGTGTAAAATTACCATAGTTGTAGACATCTTTGTGTTTGGTAAGGTCAGTTAGCTATGGATCAGGCTAACTGCAAAAGTTAATCAGTTGTAGATGTACATCCAAAGGTTACTGTTTGAGAGTTTTATTAAAATCTGTATAGCGATTCTTGAGATAGTTTCTCACAGGCAGACAAACAAGCACACACTTACACAAACAGGCAAATAATAAAAGCAACAGAACTTTTAACGGACATGTCCACACGTCTGACTGGACTCCTGCAGAGTGTCGCGCTCAAGTTTTTGATGTATGTGTTTGTGTAGGCGTTTCTGCATGTAAACATGGGCCTGTAGCAGTTGCTCATTGTCTAATGTGAGGGGTCATTCTACAAGCTTGGACAAAAAAACAACCTACAGCCAAATTGTGGTCTTTGTCATTTTTTATGTCTGGGTTTAATCATCTTCAGGGTTTATGTAGAGGAGAATAAGCTTAGTATCTCTCTTCCTTCTCTACAGAAATGTTATCATATTGCAGGGATGCTGTAGGAAAAAGACAAGAGTTTGAGACTAATTCTTTTGTCATTTCATCAGTCAAACTTGATTTGCTACCTATCTGATAAAATTGGTCATAATTGACCCCAACATTAACAATCCCATGCTGAAGATGGGATTGCACTTAAAACAAAAAACCCAAAATGTTTGTGTCTGTGTGATAATACTCAAGAGGTAAATCAACTGATTTGTTTGACACCATCAGAAGTATCATTTTCATCCAAAGAAAGAACAAACAATACTTTTAAATTAGCTGCAGGTTCTGCTGTCATTGTGGGGTACTTTAGAGAAGATGCAGCAGAGAAAGTGTCCTGACAGTGAACTTGATGCATTGTCAGCTGCTGTCAGCGTGGCTTTCTCTGTCTGTCACTCCAGCAAAACAAAACAGCAACAGAGCCCAGACGAAGCCCTGTATCGAGTTTGTGCAACAGACCTCCTGTCACATATTTTCTTTTGTTCCTAAAATAGTGATCACGTATCATAGAAAGACACACACTTAAGTGAACATTCAGACGAATTCAGGTGAAGTTTCACTCTTTCCCTTACAACATAAACCTTGCCATAAAATCTAAGTTGTTTCCAAATTATCTGAACTTAAACACACCATAAATTTATGATGTACATTCTGATGATAGGCCACATGTTCAAAAATTTTAAATTTGCTGAGGTCAAAAAACCCTTCAAGGTTTTTGAATGGTCTTACAGAAAATAACTAAGTCCATTTACCGACTTAATATAAGGCAGAAGTAACACAGTTTAGGGTTTTTAAAGTCACTTGTTAGCATCACAGAACCACTTCATCATTGTTGTGGTTACCAAGGAAACCTGCCTTGCCTCAGGTAACAGTGATGACATCACCACTGGTGTGAAAATGAGAATTTTATGTGCACATTAACAAAAAATGCAAGTTATTTCAATTGTTTTAGGGTTTAACTCTTTAAATCCTTTCCTAAACGTAACCATTAGGTTTAGTTTTTTTAACCTGAACAAACAGTGACTCAATGTTTTGTCAAACACAACCTTATTAAAAGGCCAAGCATTCTTTGAACAAATGCTTCATCACCTGCTGCCTTTCTTGCCAGAGATTTTAACTAAGACCATCTTATGTTTAGCAATGGATTTATAGCCATTTGGTCAAACCTTGAAAATTATTTTATGTACACTGTCATGCAATATTACAAGCTCTTGTATGATCTCTTAGCCTTCAGAGTATGTGTTGTGAATGACTCTCAGCAACTATCACATCACATTTTAGCTCAATATGTCTAAAATCGACTACGATACAAGCCATTTTTATGTTTGCCAAGATTGCTTTGCTGTGGTGGCCATCTTAACTAAGGTTGGCTCCAAGAGTTACTTGTTTATAGATTACCTTCTGAGAGTTTCATTAAAATCCCTCTAGTAGTTCTTGAGATATTTTGCTAACAGACAGATAGCGTTAAGTCCAACAGTTAATTCCAAATTTTTTAACAAAAATGCCACACAATGTGTAAAATTGATTCAGTGTATCCATTTTTGTGCTTCCTAAGGTCAGTTGGCTGTGGCTACCATCTTGAAATGTGTCTAATGGTCCATGAGATATTTTGCCAACACAAAAGGAATACACACATGCACACACAAACACAGACAAAAACACTACCACCCATTTCTTACATTTGGCATTGTTATGAAACAGTATAATATCAGCACCAGATAATGTTCCTATTATTTAATTTATGTTGTGCTAAGACATATTCAAAGACAGACACACATATATTTTTTATCCTGAAAATAAAAGCATGTTTGGAGAATTTATTTTGTTGCTTTTATAAAACTACCACCTAATCAATATGATGTATTTTTGTCTTTTTGCCTAATGAAAGTCAGTGTTTTCTTTTTATACTAGTTTATAATTCTTTGTAGAAAAATAAAAACAATTTGATCACTGTGAACAGGATTATTTGAGCCACTGTGGCTGAATATGAATGTTCATTAAGTTTAGTAGTTTATCTAAATGTAAAGAAATCATCTCAAGCATCATAGATCACATGAAACAGGAGTTTATTTAAGTAAATAAGCAATGAATCATCCTGATTGTTGTGTTAAGATGTTGCTATTTTTCTGGACTCGAAACCATTGTTCATGTTGACGTGCCTTTTACATATTTCTAAATAATGCAATTAAAATGGAATAAATTGATATGCCACAAAGATTGGTTTGTTTTTTCTCAGGACAAAAATGTCCCAGTTTCACATTTTTTGTTTTCTTTTTTCCTTTAGAAGTCAGCAGTTTAAAGTTTGGTGAACTTTTGAAGTGCAGGGCACACTACCTTAATCCTCTTTGTAATCAAGCCTTTCTGCTTTCTCTGGTCCAGAAAAAGAACCATGTTTTTTCTTTGAAGCCTCTGCAATCTGCACCTACTGCCCTCAGGTCAGAGTGTGTGGATAATTTAGCATATGAAGTATGACTGCTTGGTTTGTTATTTGAACCATGCTCACCATGCGCTTATGATTAGCCTGTGGCTTTGATTCAATGTCAAGGCTGTTTTTGAAAAGGCTAGTTTGTAGAGGTTGTACAGATAGAGCGATAATGTTGTTGTTTAGATGTTTTGATAAGGCGCGGAGGAGATAAATGAACCCAAGTACAGTTTCCAGGTTCAGCTGATAAACAGTACGTTATGCTTTCGTTTAAGAAACAGCATAACAAACTGTCTTTAAATCTAATCTTTGAAACACTTTTATTTTTTTTCCTGCTGTTAAGATGATTTATCTGTCTCTGTGCTCATCCTTGTCTCCATCTCCATATAACTCACTCTGTAGCTCCTGCTGAGCCTTTGCTGTGCAAGTTTGCTGATGGAGGTCAGAAGAAGAGGCAGACCCAGGTCAAATACCCGCAGAATGGCAGACCGTGGACACGAGAGGGCGAGGTGAGGCTTATAGAAAACAAGATTCATACAGCAGTCACAACAGTTTGGAAAAGCACAACACAAAAGGTTTTTTTTTTATCTCCATAATCCATCCATCTATTTTCTTTACCCGCTTTTTCCATTCCGGGTTGCGGGGAGCCAGTGCCTATCTCCAGCAGTCACTGTGCGAGAGACGGGGGACACCCTGGACAGGTCGCAAGTCCATTGCAAGGCCACATAGAGACAAACGAGACAAACAACCATTCACACTCTCACTTACACCTAGGGACAATTTAAGAGTTACCAATTAACCTAACATGCATGTT
>JAOXNZ010000054.1:19528196-19555364 GCA_028566095.1 Kryptolebias brasiliensis | reverse complement strand
AAAAAAACAAAAGAAAAATAAAAAAATTGCAGAAGTATTTTTTAAATTTTGCATTTATAGAATTTGATGTTTTGCAGTCTTTTTGTCAGTGTTCCTTGATCTATCATCTTCTTTCCTAGAAACAGGGTTTGAAGGGGAAAAAAAAACATTTCTGCAGCAGAGTTCAGCATCAGGGCACCCTCTTAGCGCGTGCTAGTTTGGAGAGAAGAGCTTTCTATGGATTACTGTACAACTTACAAATTATTTGTGTAAAGCTGCAGGATGAAAATGGGGAATAGTGATGGAGGATAGGATGAAAAAGAGGAAAAGTCAAAAGGAAAACACCAAAACATTATTATTTCCTAAAGCTAGCCTAAAATTTGCATAACTGGAAAGAAATACTCAACCATCTCATCCAAACCAAGTAAAAAAAATCTGTCTTATAATTGAACTTGACAACGAAAATGAGACAAGTAAACATTCAATGGAAAAGTGCCTTTTAATGATTAATGTTTGCCTGAAGAGTTACAGAGAACATATTGAAATTAAAAGTTTTTACTCAGTTCTATGAGGATTGTGAGGGTATTGTAAACAAACATTTATGTATGATGTGTTTATTCTACCAAAGAAGCCTGCTGCAATCACATAATGATGATGTGATGACCTGTCAACCTGTTTTACAGATAAACTTCATGCAGCTGTGATATTAATCCTTAGTAATGACACTGAGTGGGACTGTATTACCTTGAGTCTGTAGCATCTAAAGTTTGACTCAAAAAAGAAAACAAAAATTAAAGAGAGCGAGAGGGGGGGTTGATTTGTTGTTTCATGAGAAAGGCCTGAAAATATAATCACAAAGTGACATGAAGTGATTAGTAGTTCTTGTACTTTTTTGCCACAGATTCCTGTCTTAGTTCACATTTTCTGTTTTATTTTGTTTTTTAGCATCAATAGTGTAAATGAACTTCAGGTTCCTTAGTTTCTACAAGTTGTCCTCTATGCTCTGTCATGTATTCCTCAGACATCTCTCATTGGGAAAAGCTTTTAGTTTTCAATTAATTTTAACCGTATTTAAAAATGTTCAACTTAAAGTTCCTTTATTAATAACCATTAAAAGGGAGGTTATGGACAGAATCTTATAAAATAGTTGTGTTCACAAGAAGAAGACAAGATTTTATTGATATTTTTAAGAAAAAAAAAGCTGTTGCCACAAACTGTACAGACTGGCATCTTTTTGCATGGTTTCTCATGATTCTCTTCAGACTTTAGGATGATTCTTCAACTATACACAACCCTCACTTTTCATTAAAGCTGTATGACCTTTGAACTCCAGGGGCTCAAGCTCCTTTTCACAAGAGGCTTAAACAAGTTAAAATCCTTATCAAGGGTCAGCCATCTTTTTTTAAATTTTCTTGAAAGAAAAAGACATGCTTGTCGTGTTTTTCAAACTTCTTTTTGTCAAAATATTTGTAAAGAAATATAAAATTAACTGTTCTCAATATGTCTTTGTTTATCAGTCAGAACAGTTTACTACGTCTTCCTTTTAATCACTTTTTTTACTGTTTCTAATGAAAACATTTTAAAACATCCAAACTGCTTAAAAAACAATTCAAACATCTCATCTTAAAATTACAAAAGAAAAAACAAACCAATAATATGGTTAAAATAAATTCAGTCAGACTCTGTAGCTGTAATGTACTCTGACAGGTGTTTGTCAGCTAGCTGTAGCGCTTCCTGTGCAGCCTGGGATACCTCTGGCAGGAATAACATAATATTTCTGCCTAAATAATCATGTAATTTGTAATTGACTGTGTTAGGACAATTAATAAAATATCCTCCATAAGCTGCTATGAAATGTCTGAGATCAAAGTTGTTTATAGAAGGCAGCAATCCACGCTGGTATTGGTTCTGTTTAGACTAGCCGTTAGCTCATCAATTTATTCAGAATTAAACTCAGGTAAGATAGTAATGGTTTATAACCTTTTCACAGAACCCCACTTCAAAGATGTAAACTATTCCTTTAATACGGCACCAAACACCTACTAGCTTTGTGAATATATTGCATTTATATTTCTTTTGTGCCTACTTACTTGCTCATAAGGTATTTGTTGTCACAATACAGTGAAAATGAAAGCTTGCCCTGACATAGACTTCTTTACCTGCTTGTGCACCATTGTTCTTTACTATTGCAATAATGTATTTATATCACTTGTGAATGGTAGCTAAATTGAAGTTAAATCTGTTTCTATTCTCTTTCTTTCTCTTGTATGTTTGTTGCTGTTTTTTTAACCTTACCCAGCTTTTCCTTTCCATTTTATTTCTCTCTTTGTAAACATTAATTCAATTACAGTAGTTCATGAAATGTTATATTGATTTTACAGAAAGAAAATCTTTATTTTAAATATACATGTTCTTGTTTCCTCCAAACAGAGTGGCATGGCGTTAACGTATGATCCCACTGCGATACAGAATGGGTAGGTAGGAATTTTCCTTTTCAAATGTACAAACTATGTTTCTAACTTTTTGACATCTACATACTTTGACATTATAAGAAACTTCACAACTGAAGAAACTCACCAATTAACCAAAAGTACTGATATGCGAAAGCACTTACACACACATACACACATACACTTACTCTGTCAATCTGGTTCTGACTGTTGCAGATGGAGCATTTATTTATGCACCTATGCATACAAGCTGTCAGACATGTTGGTTCTGACTGCAGACAGGGACGTTGGGCGGTGTTGCAGTCCCACTGTAAGACTTTCATCAGCCGAGGCTATCTGCAGTGCTCCCGAGCTGAATGATGAGAGCAGAGAGTCTGTCTGTTTCAGAGGGAAATTGGAGATCGGTCGTGTCTGCTAGGAATGCTTCTGGTGATTCGTTCCCAGGAAATGCTTCCTTCCAGCCCTTTATTCATCTCCTCCTCCTTTTGTTAGCTTACCTCTCCATCTTTTTTAACCTATACTATCCAAACTATCACAATTCAGTTTTGTTCGCTGACTTTTGCATTCTTCATCTGTTCTTTAAAATCAGCCTTCTTTTTCTTAGTCCTTATGTTCGAGGACCGCAAGAATACTCTTTCAACTCTCATGTTTTTGTCTCCTCCGTGTGTGTGTTTTACCCATCCCTTTCAAACAACTGCATTAGTTTCAGTAATCTCTTGTGGCTTTAAAAAAATTGTGTGTGACTATTCGCGCATGCATAAATGCATAGGCGTACGCGAGCATCTGTGCTCTCGTGGTGTTTAAGCCTTCTCCGACCTCTCAGCCGAGGTCATCCGAGCTCCTTCCGGCAAAGCACTAAATGACTGTGAAATGCTAATGCAGCTAATTAGAGAGGCAGAAAGGCAGGGAGGGTAGGGGTTTGCATAAAAATGGAGGGATGAACGGGGTCAAGAGGAGGGCAGAGGCAAAACTAAAGTCAGCCCAAGGAGAGGGGCAGAAAATATGAATCAATTACAGGTTTGTTTGTCTCTGAACTTGAGGACAGTTGGTTTGTAAGAACTGACACCAGACTTTGAATACTTTGTGCACTTATTTCCCAGAACACTGTGACTGAAAGCCTGTTCTCTCTTTTATCAAGATTAAAACCAAAAATCACTTTCTCATTGTACTTTTCCCCCAAGTTGCCCAGACTTCTCTGCTGCCCTTTGCATATTTGTTGGTTTCTCCCCTGTAGAGTCACTGAGCTTAGCACTAAATCACTCGCTAATTTTTCATTTCAAACTCCTGACTGTGCGCTCAGACCACACCAGAGGTTGCATTCAATCCTCTGCTAATGCTCTGTTCGCAGTTACATGTTAAGTGCATTGTTTGAGCGGCTGTATTAGCGTCTCCATTGACAGTTTGCTGCTCGGAGCTAATGGCCTCCATCAATAACCTTGAATCTGTCCTCTGCCTACTTCTTCCCTCTCTCAATGCACATCAGTCTAATGAAAAATACAATAAATACAATCAGAGGACCATATTGAATAGCCCTGCTGCTGTCCCTCATTTGTATTCATCAATGACAGTAATACAGTAACTCTAATGCAAGTCATATATTAATTGTAGTCAAAAAGAATAATCCATACTACTGCTCTATCTGTTAGGGAGTTTTTGTTAACACTTTTTCAACCATGTTCCATTCTTTTGTCCCATCTCTGTTTGTCCAAACCTTTTTATGTTGTGTCTGTTCTATATTTTTCATTTTGTACAAACTATATATGTATATACAGTATATATTCAAGCTCCAGTTATGTAACAACTTTGAGTGTTAGGTGGAGACAACCAGTATTAATTTAAAGACATTCACATCCAATTTATCCCTTTGGACGACAGGGTTCAGATGGAACTGCTCCTTCATATGTAGCAACCCTTTTAATGACTCGCACATAATTAGGCAAATTAGCATAACTAAAAAAAAATTCCTTCTGAACACTTGACTGGAACTCTTTTGCTTGACTTTTTGAAGTCTGGAACTTGTGGTCGTGTTTCAAAGAATAGGTGTGATTCAACTTTAACAGACGTTTAATGCAGCTGTCTGGATTTGTTGTTTGGTTTTCAATGTTTTGGATTTAGGTCTTGGCTTCTGCAGTTGAACTCTAGCTCAGACAAAGTGACATCAGGTGATGGACTCATCAAGTAGGAAAGCTACATTTGTTTTCTGCTGTATGGTACAGATCAGAAATGGTGGCGTGCAACAACACAGCAGCCACTCTCGCTCTGGAGTAAGTGTATGTTTTTGTCTCCTTGGTGCTTTCTGGTACAGCCAGGAGCTGTTGTTGGAGATCGGGAGAAGCTTTCAGCAGTGTGTGGAGGAATGGAGACATCCTGTTGAGTAAGAGAAGCTACTGTACATAGATCTCTGGGAAGCAGCCAGCTGGCAGAGTGAGGCCACACAAAATGTAGGGACTGTGCTCAGAGATGGAATCTGAGGAACTGAACCGTTAGCGGGGTACAGTTTAAGACTAGCTCGAACAAAGCAATTGTGCAATTACTTTTTATCCCTTCCTGCCAAAAGGCGAAGGGACACAACATTGTTTTTTTGCCCATGGTTGTGTGTATGTGAGCATGTTCAGGCAATATGCATGCCTTCATCTAAGGCTAGGCCTTTAATTTTAGAAATCTTTTTTTTTTTTTTTTTTTACACATAAACACACGATGACATGAAGGTAATCCAGAACTGAAAGACATGAGGGCAAATAAAAGTCTTACTTTAGTGAACTGAGCTGCTGGGTCGACACATTTCAGAACAATCAACCTGCACGTGAACCAGAACTCAGTTGGATTCTAATTAATTAGATTTCTCTGTTTTGCTCCTCAGAGGTGAACCATGTTGTATTTTGGCAATTGGAGAGAAATTATTGTAGCTCCATTTTTACAACCGCTACTTAGCCTTCAGCGCACCAATTAGAGCATAAAAACCCAACAGGAGCCAACCATCAGAGGTTTGCATCTTTGTAGCTGAGGTGTAAAAGTGGTCCTGACTGGGAAAATGGAATGTAAAACAGAAAGTGCAATTTTACAGAGGCGTAAAAAAAAACGTCAGTTTTGAAATGAAATGTACTCTTTTTTTTTATCTTGTCTTTAGCTGATTTCTGAGCTCCACTGCTGCCTGTATGTTCTGCATTGCATGTCTAAAATGTTAAGAAAATAAATCCAACAAAGCAGATTATATGAAGTTTTAAGAAAACCTGATTTGGAGCAAGTAGCTTTTATGCAATTATGGCTGTGTTAGAGACAGATAGAGGAGGACTTCTCTTTTTGTCTCTGCCTCCCCTCCCTTTAGCTCCATTATTCAGTCAACAGACACTTTAGGATCGATCGGGCACAGCCACATGGCTTGGCGGATGAAACATGTCCTCTCTAGGTACACAATGATAAATAAAGCACTGCGAGCCACAGCATTGCACTGCTGCAGGGCTATGGGGGTGAAGTAAGAAAAGCAGAAAGAAACGAAAGTAAAAATTCAGAAGGGCAAACAGAGGTGTAGGTCGAGACAAAGACTCTGTATGAAATGGCAGTGTTGCAAATACAGCTTTCCCTGTGTTTGTGTAGGTGGAAACATAAAGGGTAATATTGAAATATTTCACCTACTCATACATTAAGGTGATCATTTATTATGCATAGCAGTGGAGCAAACTGCTTTGTAAAACGATGTGTACTCAAATTCAGTGTCAAGTCTCATTCTAAGACGTCTTTGATGGTTTGGTGCAGACGGAAGCTGCAGTAATAATTGTTTCCATGACAGCTTTGATGATGATGTCTGATTCATTTTGTCAGTGACTTAAAGTGTACCAAGTAGTTAAAAACAAAGAGCAGCTCATTTTCATCTTTGTGTATGGCTAAATGTGTTAAGATAAAACTTTACGAGCTGAAAAAGCCTCTTGATTGACAGTTTATCTTAGATCAGTAGGATTTTTTTTTACCTGCTCCTGGTTTAGTCTGACCTCGCTCCTATGAGTTTGTTTGGTGATGCTGATAATCAAAGTAATCGTGTTTTTTAACGCTCCACAGATTCTACTCATCACCGTACAGCATCTCCACCAACCGAATGATTGCTCAGACCTCAATCACACCCTTCATAGCTGCGTCTCCCGTCTCCACATATCAGGTGAGTGGACTTTCTCAGAAGTACTGTAAGCCTTAAAAAGATATAGTTTGGATATTTTAACTTTTTAACTTTCCATGGAGCCCCATCTGAACTGACACTTTTTGAACAGGTGAAGAAAAACAGTAGAGTTGACATAGAATGACATGGCTTTAGAAGGTATTATTTAACACACCGAATGCTCATCACAGCTGTGTCAGATGAGGATTAAACTTCAAATAATCCACTTACTGAAAAACTGTAAACAATAAAAACAAGTCAGTATAATTTAACAAGCTTAGCAACTACTGTAGTAATTGAAGATACACATGTTTACAGTCAGCAAAGAAAAAATACACTTGGAGAAAAAAACAACTCTTTTTCGGTGTTACAAGAAAATCACACTTCTTCTATTTTTAAAACCTAAACCAGTATTGTACCATGACAGAGTGCCATTTATTTCAGTATGTGTAAATGTAAACATTTTTTTTAGTGTCTGAAACATCTGTCTTTGCTTGTTTTCTCTAAAATCCAAGTAAGCTTCTTAAAACCATATTAGCTGTCAAAATATGCAGTTTTTCAATGTTTTTCATTTTTATGCTTTCAACACAATTTCTACATCATTAAATGACTGTTAGGGGTTAATGTGACTAAAACTCATCAGGGCTTTTGTAAAAATTGCATTAGGAAACAGCAAATATTCCTCACCTTTGTTAACAGCTAAATTCAGTGATCAGTGGTTCAGAATAGCTCATTAGCATCTGATTTTAGCCCCAACTTTAGCTTTAACACTCTCCACCGCTGGATTTCCTCCCCAAAAATGACTCTACTTCTGTCGACTCTCATCCTCACAGCTTTTAGACGCCGTTTCTTTTCAGAAGAAGAGAGAAGAACTTTACCTTTCCTCTTTCCACCTGGTGTCTCTGATTCCATTGTCCTCCCTCTGACTCTGTTTAGATCCAGAGGTTATTTTACTGACTCAGTATCTGTGGTGTGGCGAGACTATCTGAGGTGTCTATGCTCTCA
This sequence comes from Kryptolebias brasiliensis, assembly GCA_028566095.1. Taxonomy (NCBI): domain Eukaryota; kingdom Metazoa; phylum Chordata; class Actinopteri; order Cyprinodontiformes; family Rivulidae; genus Kryptolebias; species Kryptolebias brasiliensis. Next base: position 19,547,783 of record JAOXNZ010000054.1, on the reverse strand, counting down.
TTTATTACAAATTATATGGTAGACTTTTGGTGGTGAATGATGTTTATTTAGAGGTTATTTTTATCATAGATGATACACAAACAAAAAAGTCAAATCAAAGACATTGAAAAGTTGCATATTTTAACAACTGCTGGCTCTAATTGATGCCCGTGTAAACACACTCAAGTTGGTCGTTTTCTGGTATTAAAAAATGACAATGAGTGCCACATTGGCTTGAAGAACATTTAAAATAGTTAATGACAGTTTCATACTGTCCTCATCCATAAGAGCTCCATTCCTTGGTTTTGAGTTTATTTTTAACTTTTCATTCATTTGAGTTTAGCTTTCTTTTCTGTAAGAGCCGTCATGTGATGTATATAACAAGCATTAAAAGCTATTTTTGGACAAGAAAGACAAAAGATTGAACATTTACCCATCAGATCTGATCTCTTCATGACCTCCTGACAGAAAACTGAAAGACAAAACATTAAAACATGTGCTTGTGTTGCTGAGCTCCCACTGCAGCAGTGGTTTGTTTCAGTTCTTGAAACGATGGTTTTAACACAGAAGCTGCACATTTACATGATATTACACTCTTACTGTAGCACATCTTCCATGTGGCAGTGTGCTGCAGGGACTGTGGTAGGAAGATAAAAGAAGCGATATGTGACCAGCAGAGGCTTTTTGATGATACAACCCTCACTGTAAAGCAGAAACTTTCACTCTGCCTTACTCTCTGTGGGGTGTTGTAACAAAATAACATGATGGACTCTCAGTTTCTTCTGTGATGTGTTTTTGTAGAACACGTCACTTTGACTAAAACTCTGAAAATAGATTGTAAAAACTTTATCTAATGTTAATTTCTTTCTTCTCTTCCTTTGGTTTCCTCTTTTTTCACTCCTCTCTTGTCATTCTGTATTCCAATCATTTCTCTTTGTGTTTTCTCTTCATCAATTCTTAAACCTGTGTATTAAATCATCTTTTGATCTTCCCTTCTGGCCTGTCTCCTGACCGTCCTTTTGCATCCCTCACTCATGCACATTCCCCTCTTAATTAATTACTTTTTCATGTCCTTCATTTACTCTCTGCTATTCCTGCTTCTGCTTTCTTTATTACATTAAATCTTATTGTTACTTTTTTCTCCTTTCTCTCTCTCTGTCTCTCTCTCTCTCTCTCTGTCTCTCTCTCTCTCTCGCTGTCTCTCTCTCTCTCTCTCTCTCTCTCTCTCTCGCTGTCTCTCTCTCTCTGTCTCTCTCTCTCTCTCTCTCTTCATTTTGCACTTTTTTCTACGTAGGTCCAGAGTACATCTTGGATGCCACATCAACAGTATGTTATGCAACCTACAGTAAGTCTTTGAAGTAGCTTTTCCTTTCATTTATGCGTCATGTGTTAGCATCTCCCAGTGGAGTCGTTCCTCAGTCTGATTCATTTTAGTTTCTATCATTTCCGGGATTAAGCATGTCTCTCTGTGTTTGTTTATTTGCGTACTTGTTAGTGTAATAAACAGCTCAGTCATCAATGTGAATGTCAGCAGCAGGATTTATGCAAAAAAAAAAACCTTGAAAACTGTATTTGGTAACTGTAAAGACTCCTGCTTTGTCTTGATCAGACTATTCTTTGATAACTCAGAACTGAAAATGATACGAATGAAACCAGGTCATTGAAGAATCTGTCTGGAAAAAAATGAAACAAGATGTCAAGTGTTGAACAAGTGCAGCATTTGGCAGCTAAACTCAGAAGAAAAAAACAACAAATGTAGCTCAGCATCTCATATCTATATTGCTGAATCAGTGTATGGAAAGCTTCATAGGGGCTAAATCTAAGTTTATCGGGTAAATATCGCCCCCTGTTGGAAATAAATGAAACTGCATGCACAGATGTGACGTGAAATGCATTTTAAGATAATGTATACCTCTAAATATTGATCAGAGTTACACCCAAATGCACAAAATTGAGTTCCTTTTACTGAAATAAGATGTTTCTGAACACTACCACCTGTTCTCACATACACATATACATGAGCTGGCTTTGAGAGTGGGAGTTCTGTTCATAAACACTGCAAAGTTCAGCTTTTTCAGTTCTCAGCCCTTTTTAAACACTAACATAACATAACCTTGATTCCAAACTCAAGCTTTTCCTCTTGTTATGCTGGGACTACACACAGCTCAACTAAGTTAACACACACTTCTCTGTAAGCAAAATCGGAGCTAAAGTGTGTCTGGTGTTCCTACCTCAGCATATTTTTTTAAGTGTTTGCGCCTTCAGTCGTAGGTCAGAGTCCAGTATTTAATTAGAGGAAGGCACATTGTCGTCCTGTTTGGACTGTCCTCACAAGTTTGTTTTGTTTTCACTTTTCAGTGCAGCAGGGCCACAGGGTTAGAAAATCATTGGCAGGATAGATTCACATTACAGTAACCTTGAAAGCTTTGAGTGAAAATAAACTTGAATTGCATAAAGAGCAGGAAATGGGACCAAAGCCCGGGACGCAGGAGGGGCAAAAGGAAGCTGATCCAAAAAATTCTGAAGACAAGCAAAAAACGGGAAGTCAAGTGAGGGCACAAATCCAGGAACATTTAGAGTCTTACCTTCGAAATTCAAGCTTTCAGTTATGCCTTCAGCTTTTGCGTGTAGATGGTTGCACAAAGCTGGAGCGAATCCCAGGTGACACAGGGCAAGAGTACAAGCTGTTGCAGGCAGGGATGGCAGCAAAAAAAATAAATAAAACAAAATGTCAGGAAGATAAAAAAAGAACACAGAGGAGTACTTGAATACAAACAAAGGGAAAGAAAGAGGGTGCATGAGAACATGGAGTTTGTCAAAGAGGCAAACAGGTTTAGGTAAACAACTGACTCATAAACGGGAAGGAAAGCTTCATAAGACAGGGAGCGCAGACTGCAGGGGTACGATTTGAGAGTAAAAGCAGGAAGAGAGTACACAGAAGGCTTCTGTTTGTTTGGATGTTGTATGTGTGAACTAAGCAGGGCTAAAAAGAGAACCAAAGTCAAAAACGATCAGGTCTTTTAAAGTGGGATTCTGTGCAAAAGGGTATGAACAATTAACATCTTACCTGCTGTAGATCTCCTCAGTTTGGTGGAAAAGATGTTTGTAAAAGCTTCTTAGAGCTACACTATTAATTTATTAAAGTGAATCTCATATTTTACTTCTTGTGCAGTTTACTTAATTTCTCATGGTTGTTATAGTATTTTAGTCTTGATAAATGTTGCCACAGAATTCTTTGTAAATAACTGTGTAATGTGAAACTTAAAATATTGTAAAGTAGTGTTGCATAAACCACTATGCACTTTTTGAAATTTGGAGTTGTTTTAGAATGGAAGCAATACACTTTGGTCTTGGCTCTGACTAGCCTTTAGCTCGTTCAGAGAGCTATCTAAGACAGGGAAGATATTATCTGTTCATAACCTTTTCACAGAGCCCTACTTCAAATACATAATATGTCTGCTTGTGACCTTTATGTTGAGTTAAAAATAAATTAAAATTTGACTTTTTTTTCCAAGAAAACTGAACAAAATCCAACTATTTGTTTTAGGTTAGCAAACTGTAGAATACCAAATATTACTGAGAGATACAGATGGGTTAGAGAGAAAGTATAGAATTTGCCACTTGTTTGATGGTAATTGTGTTGAGAATGAATTGCATGTGTTGTTTGGAAGTAAGAACACAAAGATAAAGCTGAAGAGGAAAAATTACATGCCAAAGTACTGATAATTACTGCTCCATGCATGAAGTGATCCTTTTGATGCAGTCTGAGAATGTGGGAGTAATTTGTGGACTTGGAAACTATGTGAAGATTGTCTTGATTTGTGTGTGTCTGTGGGTGTGTGTGTGTGTGTGAATCAGACTATCTGATTGACTTGAATGTTTTAAGTTTTTGCTTCATACCAGTAACTGGTTGTGAGGGTAACAAAATAAAAAGATACACCCTATTTTTGTCTCTTATCATCAAATCCAACAAGTGTTTTAAGTGCACACCTATTCTGAAAAAGAACCATTATTCAGTCTGGGATTTTTTATTTTATTTTATTATTAAGTTAACAAAACAGCAAATGCATGCTAAAGATAACAACCAGGACAAATGTTATGCAGATTTATGTTGTGTCTTTTAATTATCAGATGTATGATTTAGGATATAACACTCAGTAATGACTGAAGAAGCCTTGCAGATGCCATGTTTTACAATGAACATGTTGAGAAATCTCTTGTTTTTCTTTCTTCCTGTTTGTTTCCTGCTTTGTGTCTAGCTGACAAGTCCTGAACACATTCTGTTGTCATGTCTGATTAAAATGATGTCTGTAAGAGAGGATAATACCCATCTGTAAATGTGTTTTCAAACAAATGTCCCATCTAATTATTTGGCAGACCGCTTGATATGACAGCCTAAGACTAGAGAGTAGGCAGATAGAAGAGAGGAGAGGGGTGAGGGTTTGGAGAGATAGAAGGTAAATAAATAAGAAAGCCGTGGATTTGACAGTGCAAGGACAGAGAAGAGGAGAGGGCGCAGTGGGGAAAAAAGAGGAGGAAAGGAGGGATTACAGAGAATAAAACGAGAACAAAGAGGAGGAAACGAGTGCTGCAGAAGCACGTCTGAGCTGTTTGCTCCCGAGCCTTGTCTATGCACAGCCAAAATCCATGTTAGACTACAGAGGCGAAGGCTGGTCATTGTGTTTCCTGGATATAGAGGAGCTTGGCAAATTAAAGCTGCGTCAGGGAGGCAGACGGAGACGGAGGAGCTTCATTTTGTTCTTATGGTAGCAGAAGCCTTTTGCTGTACTGTCGTTAATCACTGCTAACTCTGATTGATGATGCTCACTTGTTGACAGTAAATGGCCCATCACATACTTTCAGACAGTTGCACATTTTTTGGTACAAAAACTGGAAGTTTAACTACTGATAAAATAATGTAAAGTCAGATATTGAAAAAAATGATGACTTCAGTTAAAAGGTAAGAATTAGACAAATAAAAAAAGAATGAAAGGTCTCACATTTTTAGAGAGAGTTTTAGACTAAGATTTTCTTGTGTTGAAAAATTGCGGGGCTGTAGGTGGTTTGGTCAAATCTTGAAAATAACATTCTGTGCAATATTAGGCACTCAGAGTATGTATTGTTAATGACTCCCAGCTACTACCACATCAAACATTAGCTCAATATATGTAAACTTGACTGATTTCATAACCATTTTTGTGTACGCTAATATTATTGGCAGCCATCTTCAATTGGATTGAATCCAAAAGTTAATGAGCTGAAGATGTATATTCAATGATTACTTTGTGATAAGTTTATTAAAATCCATCCAGTGGTTCATCAGATAGTTTGCTAACAGAAAAACAGGGCTAACTCAAACAGGTAATGCTGAAATTTTAAGCAAAGATGTTGCACACTGAGTAGCACCAGGAGTATATGTTGTGAATAACTCTTATCTACAACCACACCAAATCTTGGCTAAATATTTTAGCCAAGAAATTTTAGCCATTTCTGTGTTTTGTAAATTCAGTTGGCTGTGGCAGCCATTTTGAATTGGATTGGCTCCAAAGGTTTCCCACTTGGAAAGGCACATCTAATAAATATCTCCTACAAGTTTCAAGAAAATCCATCCTGTAGTTCATGAGATGTTTTGCGAACAGGCCCCACAACACACTCACACACAAACACAAGCAAAATCATTATCATTCACCTTTCTGTGGCAGGTATAAAAAGTGCGCACACCTGACTCACACACAGATTTAGGAGCTGTAGCTACATGTTTTCAGAGATTCAGTCTTTTACAGAAACATTAAATACACCTCTACACAATCAGGAAGTGTGTTTTTCCTGAGTCTTGGTTGGAGTCCCAGAGTTTTTGTGAACTGCCTGTCCTCATATCTCATATTGAAAGAGGCGGTCTTTGTGCATAAATACCCACAAATCCCCATACAGGAAATTAATGAAGTATTGCTTTGTTGAGATGTAATAAAACATCCAAAGAATTAGATTTTTGAGCTCTTCCTGAGTAACACTGCCTCATCAGCCCGTTTAGACCTGAGGTGACCTTTAAGAGCAAAGAATAAAAACCCATCAGATCCAAACGGGTCACACTCTTCTGCAGGGACCAGAGAGCTGAAACTGTTGGGTGTAGAATACGCTGAAGAAATCACCGTTCAGGACACATTTATACTGTTTCTTTCCCTTTTTTTTTACCGCTGTGATACTGTGTGTGCAGAACTGTCTGTTGGTGCACATGGAGCTCTGCTGTATGTGGGTCAGATAAATCATCTTTGCTTTTGTGTGTGTTAAAAAGAGACAGAGAGGGTGTGTTTTTAATAAGAAAAAAGAAATTTGCTAGTCTTAAAAGCACCGGAACGCACAATGCTGCTTCTTTGCATGTTTGCACACGAAGCGATCCTGTCTGAAAAGCAGAACTTTGTCTTTTTTTCTGTAACAGAGACATTATTATCCCAAATATGGTGGATTTGATGCTTTGTGCCTTCAGGTTTAGGCTGATAATATTTGAATCCATTCATTCAGTCCTTTAGAAAAGGAAAAAATACAAAGACGAGGAGAGAAAGAGAAGCAAGTGAGCAGATTAGTTTCCCTCTTCTCTTTCAATTCCTCAGGGGGAAATATTCATGTCCATCAGCCTTGTGTGCTCATTTATTACCCCTAGAAGACTGTCTGATGCAGGAAAACATTAACACATGCTCTACAATTACACTCATCGTGTTCCAACTAATGCTTTGTGTCTGCATTCAGACGCATGCAGAGAAAGCCTGTTTAAGTCGTGTACAACTATAAATCAGAGCAGGCTGTTACTCATTATGGCTTTCTCCTTTCTATAGGCTGCATGAAACCTGCTGTGAGACTCGGCGAAGACAGAATCATTAACACACAGATAATTTGGTTTGAAGGAATGAAAAGCTTGATTCATGTTGGTAAATTTACCTTGTCTGAGGTAAAGCTGTGTGGAAGAATCTGTTGATGGTTTGTCTCTGTGTGGTGGAGACATAAGGACTAGATTATGATGCTGAGAATGGTGTTTACAAAGTGTTATCGTTTTATCATAGGATTCCTCTAACAGAGTGTTAGAGCTGCTAACAGCTCCAACAGTCTTTGTTTGTATTGTTTGTGTGGGTCTGCCTGAGAAACCTGCACATCTGTCTGCTGTGAGGAGCTCTGATGTCTGCAGAATTTAAAGGTCTAACATTTCTTGAAGGAATGTATATCGCCCACCACCTTTTGTGCTAGAATTTTAGATCATCTTGTGTTAAAAATTGACAGTCATTGCATTTTTTTATCAAACCTTCATTATAACGTAGGTGCAATCTCACAATCAGAGTTTAGGTCAATATCTGTAAAACTGACTGAGGTATACCCTTTTTTGTGTTTGCTAAGGTTGATTAGTTGTGGTGGTAATCTTGGATTGGGTTGACATTCTAAACTTAATCTGTTGAAGATGTACATCCAATATTTACTTTCTAAAAGTTTCATTAAAATTTGTCAAGTGGTTCATGAGATCTTTTGTTAACAAACAGGGTTAACTAATAGTTTTAATACTAAAGTTTTAAGCAAAGATCCAACACAATAAGTATCACTTTGGAGTATGTCTTGTGAATAACTCTCAGCTACTACTACACCAAATTTTAGCACAATATCTGTAAAGCTGACTGAATTATAAAATTTTTTATGTTTTTGAAGGTCAGTTGGTTGTGGAGGCCATCTTGAATGGATTAATTAATCCGTTGTAGATGTACATCCAATGATAACTTTCTGAATGTTTCCAAAAAATCTGTCCAGTGGTTCATGAGACAGTTTGCTGAGTTAACTCTAAGCATTCAGTGGGAAACTTTTAAACAACAATCTTATTCAATCTGTTAGAGCTCAAAATTTGTATTGAAGATCAGGTTCAGCCACAGACACACCAAAAATTAGCTCTGTCAAATTTATTTATCTATTAACCTTTATTTAACCAGGTAAATCCCACTGAGATCACAGATCTCTTTTTCAAGGGAGGTCTGGGCCTGAAGGCAGCCTAACATGCATGTTTTTAGACTGAGGGAGGAAACCGGAGCACCTGGAGTAAACCCACGCAAACACGAGGAGAACATGCAAACTCCACACAGAAAGACCCCAGGGTCCAACCCGGGATTTGAATCCAGGACCTCCTTGCTGTGAGGCTACAGTGCTAACCACCAAGCTGTCATGCTGCTAAATTAACTGGGTTATACCCAGACATGTTTTTTAAGTTCAAGTGAAATAAGGCTGTGGCAGCCATCTTGAATCAGATTACTCCCAAAAGTTGATAGGTTGTAGATGTACATCTAATGAATACCTTCTGAGAATTTCAATAAATTAATTCAGTGGTTCATGATATATTTTTATAACAGGCAGACACACAGAAAAGAGCAAAAACATTATTGCCTGCCTTCGCCTTTTGGCAGGGGGTGATAATAGCACATAAAATTGCTTTCATCCTGTTGTTTACCTGTGCTTGTGTTACCAGCCTGAAGCCTACAGATCAACAAGTTTTACTGTGTCTCACATACGACTGAGCCAAACTTTAATATCTGTTGTTGTTGTTGTTGTTTTTTCTAACATCTTCCCTCAACATTTATCTGTCTGAAATACTACAGACACACACCTACTGATGCCGTCTGTGCTCATAGGAAGTGTAGTTAAACAGAAATCATAAATGAACCATGTTTTTTACGTTTGCTGGGATGTTGTCAGGTGGGTCAGGGTACATGCTGAGAAGGTCCTGTATTAAATCTTTGCAGAGCTGTTTGGGTTGCAGCACAGTGTAGGAGTACAGCTTAGAGCATCAAGGTGTTCGACAGCATCAAAGCCCTTCACAATGAGGGGGTTTACTGTAAAAGCTTCTCTGCTTTCTTTACCTGCATGTCAAACCTGCCTGGTGAGCCAGCTGACAGCTTATATTCCTGTGTACAAAGTGGAAACGTTTGTAGTCATCAAATTTAACAAGCTCTGCATGTGATGCATGTTATTGTATCACCCACACAGTTTTAGATTTTAAAACATTTTACAAACCTATTAAAATATAAATTATGTTCTCCCATTTCTTTTTACCTGCCTTTCCGTGCAGGGTTGAGGGGGAGATGATGCCTAGCTGCACACCTGCCCCTCATCTGTGAATCAGCCCACCTACACTCACTTTGCAATCACTCCCCCCAGCTTGCCTTCATTCATTGTGCTATTCTGTTGTTGACTCACATAGCATTGTTGCTGCCAGTGTTGCTGTTGTGTATGCTCTAGTGAAGGGAATTATGTTTCTTTTCTGGGATTTGGATCATTTCACTTAGCCAACTCTAAACTGACACTTAAGACCCAAGACAGCTTCCAAACAGCTCCCAAAGAGCCATCTTTTTCTTTTTTTGGGGGGAGCCAAAGAGTCCATCACTAGTGTTCTCCAGTTTGATTTGTCTTTGGTTTGATGCCACGCCAGCCTTTTATTTTTACCGCCCACTACCAAAGGCAAAAGGGAGATAAGGTTTTTGCTTGTGTTTGTTTGTTTGTCTGTTGTGTTAGCAAAATATTTCATGAACCACTAAATTAATTTTACTGAGATTATTCCATGGCTATAATTCCATCCCTTCTCATCATCAGATGATCTTAGTCTAAAACCCCGGCATGAGAGGCGGTGGTCAATATGTATTCCTTCAAGGAGAGCTAGACCTTTTCTCATTATTAAAGATTTTCTTTTTCACCTAGCTCCAATGCCAACAGTATCTCCATTTTGGGTCTTCTCTGTGCTATGTTACTTACCATGACACAGCAGACATTATACTGAAGTGCCTCTAGATTTAGCTGTATGATTTGGATCAGAAATATAGTAAAACAAGATTTTTTTAATGTTAGCATTCAGTATTTGGACTCACTGTATCTCATTGGGCTGTGATTGTTGGACTAGATGAAGAAGTAAAATTGTGACGAAATGCTCAAATCTTTACTTGGAAATTTGGACCAACTTGGAGTTTGCACACATAGCAATAGAAAATATAGCTCTAGCGGTAGCTCTAGAATTATGGAAACTAAATTGAGAAGGGTTTGAGACAGGTTCCAGACACCTGCCCTTACTCTGTGACTATTTTGAGAGTATATTTTGTCTCTCAGATTTTTCAAACATGTTCGAAATTCCAGCTGTTCGTACAACTCAGGCAAGAAAAGTAAGAATTCCAGTGAATGTTTCAAGATATTTTAGAAACTCCCTCATAAATGCTGTTTGAATTTGTTCTTTAACAGTCATTTGTCAGTGAGATGCTACCTTCAGCTGTGCCTTCTTGTTTCATTCAAGCTCATAGTTTCAGTTTTGTGCTTTAGTTTCCTTGTGTTTGTATGTAACTCTGTAGAGTTAAGTAAAACTGGAGCAAGCACAGAGCCAACTGGATTGTATCTGTGTTGGGACACATGCAGCTGTGTTATAAGGCAAAAGAAGATTCAGGAAAAATAAAGTCACATATGGGGTTTTAGCAGAGGAGAGTGATGGCAGATAAAGTGAATTTTAGTTTCTCCAGCTGACAATAATTTGTTTTAAACATGATATTAGTCTTTCCAAAATGTGTTATTTAAATAACACCATTTTGTGTTGTGCGACCTCCTGATTTGCAGTTTAAGCACTAACTTTTCTCTTCTGCATTGAAAAGAAACACTTCAGATTTTTACCCACATTAGAAATCTCCTGTCGATGCTTCGATCGTTTTACAGCTTGAAAAAATTTCATTATAGATAAAAACACTAAATACGCAGCCTAATTGGTAATAGAGGTTTAGTTTGTGCCGGGAGAAGTTTTTGTCTCATCAGAGCAGATAATTATTTAATTCATCCTTTCAGAGTTTTAAAATATTATTTATAAAAGCCCAAGAATGACTGTTTTGGCCCTCATGGCTTTTTTCACAGTAAAATGTTGAAACTTGTATCCAAACACAGTCTTTAATCTCACAGCAAAGAGTCTAACTATGTCCATTATCCACCATGAAGGACGGGTAAACATGTAAGTGTCTCTGTGTGCATTTGTTTGTCTTTGTCTGTTTGCAGAATATCTCATAAATAGAAAGTGCCTTTTATTGAAACACTAAGAAGGTTATCATTGCTCATACACTAACAACTGATTAACTGGTGGGGCTGCCTAGTTGAACTTAAGAAACATAAACACGGCTATAACTCAGTCAGATTTACAGATACTGAGCTAGGATTTGGTGTGGTAGTAGCTAAGAATCCTCCTCAATGCATCCTCCGAACACTGACAGTTCACAGAAGATCTTTGTTTAAAACTTTAACATGGAAGGTGGTGAGCAATATGTATTCCTTCAGGAAATGCTAGTTTTATTACTTTAGTTTGTGTCATTTTGTCATTGTGGATTTTTTTTTTGTATCAAATGATTGACAACTGTAGTCGCAAGATTGGACTGTGCCTCAGTCTTAAATGTAATTGACATGACACTGGAAAAAAACAAACAAACAGCTAATTGTCTTTTGTCTAAGTACAAAAAACTGCATCTTTTTTGTCTTTTGTTAGAAACTAAATATAACTTATTAACAAAAGGTTTTGGCTGCTACATGATTTGTTACTTCTGAAATTAAGTCTGTCTGTTTCTGACGTGATTTTTTCTTACTTTAAACTTTACCAACCATCTCTGTTCAGTTTTCTAATTCAAATCCCAATGTGATTATGAATATTTCTTTTCAAAATGTCAACATAAATCCCTTTAAGATCCTTCTTCTTCACTCCAGCTTCAGCTCAGATTTTCCCTACAAATCCCTTTCTTAAAAAAAAGAAGCTAACATTAGTTTTCAAGCCTAAGCTTTACTTGTTACTTAAAGTTATTGTCTCTTTCTCTCAGCTTTTTCTTCTCCAGATTTCTTCTACCTTCATCTTTCCCCTAATGTTCAGAACATGACTCCCCTGTTTTGTTTGTTTTTTTGTCCTTGCTCAGCTGACATAATATCATTATCAGGATTGTGACTGGGTATGTGTTATCTGTTCTTGTCTCAGGGTGCTGTGATCACCCCAGCGGCGGCCATCGAGCCCAGTTTGTCTCTTCATCCCTCTAGTGTAATGGCTCCTCTCACCCAGCAGATGAACCACCTCTCTCTGGGTCCCACAGGCGCTGTGAGTCTCTCTGTCAGATTGTTCTATTTTTATTATACTCCCAAAATCCTAATCATACACAACTAGAAATATTGAAGTAACCTCATTTATTTGTAAAGCATGGAAAGCACACTCATCCTAGGGAGTACCTTCAGTCTAAAGCATCACTCTGACATATTATTGCACCTACATTCTATGACATTTTCTGCCCCGCCTTCTGTTTCTGCAGTACATCTCTGCTGCAGCGGCTGCTCCTATGCAAGGAACCTACATTCCCCAGTACACTGCAGTGCCTGCCTCTGCCATCGCAGTGGATGTAAGGACAAAAACAAGTTGTTTGGTGACGTTTGTCAGCTACTTTAGAGGGACTTAAAGAGCTGGATTACTTATTACACTATTATGAAGACACAAACAAATGTCTAACTGTATGTTTGTAAATTTGATCTTATAATCAATTATTCCAAATTGTAGTCTCTTATAGGAAACTTGTCAGGTGAGTTAAATGTTTATCCATTTAGTTTCAGTTCAGACTAGCTAAAATTATAAGAAAATAAAACCAAATATTGGGATGTCTGTATCACATAATGCCACAGAGATTAAATGCATTATATTATGATTCCAAAGAGTTAAAGTTTTTGCAAAGTCACATTTTGTTTTTTGTAAACATAGGTAAATAGGTCAGATTTTTTTGAAGAGGGGCTCTGTAGAAAGATTACGAACAAATAATATCTTACCTGTTGCAGATAGCCTCAGTTTAGTGAAATAAAGTTGAAGTCTGGCTTGAATGAGAAGTAATGACTTGTCTAAGCAGATTCAAGACCAAAGGGGTTTACTGCTGTCTCAGAACAACTCCCATCTCAAACTGTCAGAGGTGCTCCAGGCCATACTGGAGGTTGCAGACACTATTTGTGCAACTAATCATAGAATTTAATGTAAATAAAGGGGTTTTTAAAATAGCTATTCCATCAATCAATATTAAATTTTTGTAAGTGAAGTTGTTGTAAAACAACATCAATCCATTTTGGTTTTGGCACTGCTCAGACTAGCTGCTACCTCATCAATTCAGTCAGAATTAAAATTGTTCAGGTCATTCGAAGGACTATCTAGGTAAGCTATTCATTGCTCATAACCTTTCCTCAAAACCCTTACTTCAAAAGATCTGAACTACTGCTTTAATGGGATGAAAGTGTGATTTTCTCAGTTGCCCAAGCCAGCAAGCTTGAAATGAAATCTTCTTGTCCTCTCAGTAAAGAACATTTGCTGCTTGACATTGATTGTTTCTGTGTGTTTCTGGTCAGGGTGTGGTGACAGACCCGTCTCCACAGACAACTGCCCCCTCGTCACAGGACACCAGCGGGCAGCAGCCTTTATCAGTGAGTGAGAGTACAGGAGATCATGCCACAGCCTACTCCTTCCAGCAGACAAAGTGAGTGGGGTAAAGCTTCAAGAGAAAAAACAACAGCTTAGATTTATAATAATTAAAAATAATTGGATTGGACAGAACAGACTCAGATTAACTTTCCCCTCAGTGACAGATTACTTTACTGGATTGTCTCATGATCTGCGTCATACAGCGTCTTCTGCAAAACATAAAGGCAGGGTGACAGCACAAAAATGCATTACTTCTAATGGCACTTCGGTTTATAAATGATTTGATAGAAAATGGAAGCAGACTCGATTTCAGGACTAAACAGATGGAAAAACAATGAAACATACTTTTCAAGCAACTCTGGAGTCTGATGGTAAAAAATAAAACAAAGGAAAAAAAATAATACAAAAGCTAATTAATAATCAAAGGCCATGATTGAATGCATATCACCCACCAGGTTTTATGCCAGAGTAATAAACTAAGATCATCTTATAATGAGAAGGGAAGAAGTTTTAGCTGTTTTGGTTAAACCTTGTAAATAACATTATGTACGATCTCATGCCATATTGTGAGATCTGTTAAGCTCAAAGTATGTGTTGAGGATGATACTACCATATCATACTTTAGCTCAGTATCTGTAAAATTGAGCCATTCTTGGGTTGGTGAGAGTTAGTTTGCTGTGGCAACCATCTTGAATTGGACTGACTCCAAAAGTTAATCAGTTATAGATGTACATCCAATGATTACTTTCTGAGTTTCATTGAAACCCCTCCATTTTTTCTTTGTATTAGTTGCTCTAAGAATATTTTCTCTTTTCGTTTGTTTTTAATAACTTGCTTCTAGGTTTCTTCAGTCACCTTACTGTATTTTCATTGACTTTTCTGTCTCTTTCTTAGATAACAAGACTGCTAGGAACTATCTCTGCATTGCCTTTAGGACAGCTGCTGGAAAGACGGAAAGAATCAGAACAACAGAAGACCAAAACACAAAACTGATCCGGACATCACTGAGCAGACAATGCTTCCACTGTGCACAGGATCCAAATAAAAGACGGAATGAAGAAGAAAATCAATTCTGCCTCTAACCTGGTTGAATCAAGAAAAACAAATTGTTTGCTGACCTAAAGGACAATGAAATCAATCACAGTCCAAGACTTTGATTTGATCATTTTTCACCTTGAGACTGGATTTTCCTCAAAAGGAAACAAAAAAAAAGACTGAAATTAAAACTCAATCCACTGTACAGAACAAAATGAAAAAAAAAGAAGAAAAAAAAAAACATTTGAATGTGCAGGTAGATTTTCTGACTTTTTTATTAATAAGAAAAAAAGAAGGAAGCAGAGTCCAGGATAAACAGACTGTCTTCCTTTGAATTTAAGCTATAGTATCTGAATTCTTTCCTTATTTGAGTAGTTTTTTAGAATATAAATGTTTTCTGAACTTCTTATTGCCTTAATTTTCACAAACTTTGGGGAATAAAAAGTTTCCAAAGTGTTGAGATCTTAAAAAGAGACTAGTTGAATGATTTGAGACGTGTTTGGGAGCCTCAGAGATACAAATCTACAAAGCTATCTGTACAGGATTTTAACAAATAAGCTGTATTTGTATGAAGATGATTTTGAATCAATGGGTGCAGATGATGTTGGCTGGTCAAGACAAAAAAAAACTTGCAGTGACTCCACTGCATTATGAAAAAATGCTGTTTGAAACTTTGTTTCTCCTCCACATGTTACATTTTTCCTGTTTTTCGTTTTATTTTACTCTATTCCATTGCAGACCTTTTAAAAGTTTTTTTTATTTGTGTGTGTGCTTCGCTTGTCTCACTGCTAAAAAAGAGAACTTCTGACTTTGTCAAAAACCAAATTTAAAAAAAGTTAGGATTTTTAAATGTGCAAAAAGCAATAGTTTTAGTAAAACTGTTGACAGTTTTTTGAGTTTTTCGTAACTGAACAGCCTACAGGTGGCAAATTTTATACCAAAGATGAAGAAATTGTGTAGAAAAGTGATCTTCCTTGTTATTTTTCGTTCCACCTTGAAAGCTAAAATGTTTTCTTGCTGTTGGTTTCCGAGATTTGGTTTCTGAGATTTGGTTTGTGAGATGGCTACAGTGACAACATGCAATCAGTCTTTAAATAAGTTGCCTGAACTTGTCATATTAACAAGAGTTATATGATTTTTAAGGTAACATCTGAGGAAAGATCCAGTTCCACTGTATGTATTGGTATCTGTTTTATGCTGAAACTAAAACTTCTTAGACTAAGATGGTCTAATGCACAGTGACTGCTTTCTAAAATTAACTGACAAAAAATTAAGCATCCAGACTGAGTGGTGAAAACCAAATGAAGCTGCACATAATCAAAGGTCATGTGACTGTACTGCAATAATTACTATATCAGATAAATGAATAACAGAGTTGTCAGTATGGACGCACTGATGGTCCCATGTCAGAAGGGTGTGGAACCCCCTCAGGCCTGGATCCCAGCAGCAGTAAGGTTCAGAATGGAGCTGTACAGACGTTGTATCCTCTTCTGTTGCAGGTTGGCTCACAGCTGTTGTCCACTGAGGTCTAACATCTGAGCTGATTCCACACATTAGGAAAAGATTGGGGGACCACAGGAAGACCTCAGCATGATAGAAGCAGTTTATAGACACGTGTCATGTGTGGACGGGTGTTATTTTGTTGACAGACTGTATCAGGGTGGTGTCTCAGGAGGGGTAAGACATGCGGACACAGAATGTCACTGATGAAGCGCTGTGCCATCAGGGTTCCCCAAACCACTACTTGAGGCGAACATAAGTCATACTGTGTGGCTCCCCACGCAACTGTCAATGTTGTATGTCTCTACACAACATTTACACGATTGATCCTCTTCCTACATTGCTGCCATACGTACACATGATGGTCATCCATAGTAATGTACAACTAAGATTCATTGTTGAGTACAATACAATGCCACTTTTCATTAGTTCACCACTCCAAACACAGCTGGTGTTAATGGCAGCCCACCAATGGAACGGTGAACCCATAGTCCGGCTGACGCCAGTCATCATGATGTGGTGCAGGATGACAGGTGTTGTATAGAGTCCAGTACCTGTGTCTAGATGGCAGGTGCAGATCTTATGTAATGCTTAGTGCATATTATGACAATCCTCCCTTGGTGTAGTCCACTCTGGTTGACCAGAATCTTCACAATGTGTATTATCCACTTATCCATTGGTTCCCCCATCTGGCCACTGTGACATCAGTATAGCCCACATGTTTAGTAATTTTACAATATGATCACCTGGCCTCATATAAACCCTCAAATGTACCAACTTCTTGCAAATCAAATCATCTACATATTCATAACTGGTTTGCATGTGGCCCAAATTGTGACCAAATCAAATCATTCCTTTTGGGTGCTTATCTTATTTTGTCATCGAGTGTATTACATGTTTAAATGTTAAAACTTGGAAAACATCCTCCAGATTAAACAAGCTGTTTTCTGTCAGTGTCTTGCCAAACAGAAGTCTCTGTAAGAATGGATGATCTCTGAAAGAAGAGAAAGGGCATTTTTGCAGAACAAAATTATTGTAGATTAGGTATAATCTCCTAAAAGGGCAATTTTTGTGTATATCTTTTTAAATTGTAACATTTATGCTGCTAAACACTTTTCAGTATTGAGGATCAAGGTTGTCTCGTTTTGGGTCTATGTAGAAGAAGTGCACCACCACAATTAACAATACATTTTTAAGCCCAAGTGAAGATTCAAAAGGACCTAAATATGCTTTTCTGAGTACAAGTGGATCAAATGAGACAAAAAAAAAAGAAACGCAAACTGTGTGGCTCACACTTGTTCTGATTCCACACCCTTGTTGACCGTCCCACATCACCCTCCAACCAGTAAACAGAAGTAAAGTGAGATGCAGAAAGAGAAAAGATGGTTCAACCAAAATAAAACAGTTCCAAACCTCTGGTGGAAAATACCTTATTGCAGGAACAGGGAGCAGAGGAAAAGTGAAATCAAAAGAAATATTTATGAGTTGTTTTTTTGTTTTGTTTTGTTTTTGTTTAGGTGTGTAAAAGAAGATGCTACAGAAAAAAAAACAAATGATTTAATGATGCTATTTTTTTATTTGCTCAGTTGCTCACATGCTTCCCGTGCCGTTCGAGTCGTGGTTTTGAGAGTGTCTGTAGAACCAGTGGGTATTGCTGTAGTTTCACATGTGTCTTTCTGTTCATTTTTTGTTTTCTTTTTAGACAAAACTTCCAATAAATAAATAAAAAAAAAATTAAAACAGTCAATACACGTCTTTCATCCTGCATGTACAATATATTACCACTAGAGGGGGCCATAGTTATTTTTTTGCTTTATTTTGTTTTTTGTACAACTATAGCGTTCAAAGCAAAGGTTGGAAGTTTATTTCAATTTATTCACAAAAACTATTTCGGGCATTCATTTTACATCTGGTCAGCAAACACAGATAAAGCTAAGTATTTTGATTGAAACAGGGATATGTGTACTTTAACATTGGACTGTTCTTGATAAAATCCATTATAAAAGTGGGTTCATGTGATTAATGTATTAGCTAAACTTAAAGAGACCTCAAGAAAATTTATTAGTGAGGTTATAGAGCAACAACCACAAACAATGCAGTTAGAAGGTATGTTTATTATACACTAGAATAATAATGAATGTCAAGACATTACTAAAACAGTGTGCATCTAATGAGAAAGATGCACTATGTTCTCCAGCACAAAGATAATATGACTGAAATATCACCTGTATTTTCAGGTTGATGTAGTTAGACTATTAAATGACACAAAGTTTACATTTGTTTTGTTCACTACAATATGTTTTCATAAGTCAGCTTCTTTTGGGACTTTATTTTAGAATGTTTAGTAATTTCTTTACCATTTTTATAAAGAAATTATACTCTCCAACACTATGATGGCAGCTCAGACACAAGTCAATGATAAGAAAAGTTGACAATAATACTTGTTAAGTGCTTGAACAGACAGCAGCTGGATTACCTTCCTCGGTTCTGGAAGAGGTTTGAACTCTTATCCAAACATTTTGTTTTCAGTGATGGAATGGGACTTTGACTTTTTGGGAGTTGAAAGGGTTCAATTACAATGGTAGATGTTTTTCAAATAAAATCTCAAACACGTTCAAAAAACAAGAAGGTCCAGTTGCATTTTTTTTAAATGGCACATCGTACAGTCAGTGGATTATAGAGAGACTTTCATTCAGCAGGACCAGAGTGCTGTTCAGTTTTAAACAGTGCTTTAAAGCTGTAATTCTTTATCACAGATGCATTCAATGCAATTACAAGTATCATACAGGAATGAACATGATAAATAAAAGTTAGTATCACTTGCTCTTTGCCTGATGTTCCATCTTAGCACACATGTGAATAAACACATAGAACCTCATTTTGAGATTACAAATTTCTTTAAATTTTACGGCGGGCAAAAGGAACAAGCAAATAGACATTTTTTTAGTTCTTCTTCATTTATCACTTTATCACTATTATAGTTTCCTAAACATTTAAAGTTTCCCTGAGATACAAAAGAAACCATAAAACATTATTTTAAGTTGCTCTTTACTATCTCAAATCTGCAGGATGCTCAGAGACTCTAATTCGACTACACTACAGAGCCCATGTGGTGACGTTGTCCAGATTGTTTATACCCCCATGATGGACTGCAATTGTCCATGTATTACATATAGCGATGTGCAGTTAGCATAGATATTATAAGTAGAAGTTATTCTCAAGCAAAGACCAGGGTGAGACCATTGCAAAAATGCAATCGGTTATTAGACAAACGGGAATTGAGAAACAAGTTATCTAGAAAGCAAGAGGATATGCCCCACACCGGAGATCCCCGGAAAGTGACAGACAGGAAGGCAGGTGGTCTTGAGACTGTGTCATACTTTCTTACCACTTACAGTATAGTTCCTCTAGAAAATCAAGTTTTACTGTCTTTTATTGTCCTCTTGACAGTTTGTTCTGCCTATTGTTATTGTTATTATTATTTTTTTATTATTATTGTTATTATATGTTCATTTTTGTTATTGTTATTATATGTTCATATTTTGGACCGAGAAGACAGATGGTTTGAGAGGGGGGTAAAGGAAGCCATCTATGTCAAAAGAGAGAAA
>JAOXNZ010000054.1:19505682-19516715 GCA_028566095.1 Kryptolebias brasiliensis | reverse complement strand
ACTGAGAATGGGGGGGGGGGGGGGGTCAGAAACATGGGAGGAGCAGTGTATGCATGTATGTATGTACTCTCCAGCTGTTACTCCTCCCTGCACACTGGTGGAACAGAGCAGCCAAACTGTGGAGACTGATGCAGAGCTGTTATTTGTTCACTACTTATCTCTGCTGTTTGAATACAAGTGTTTCTGAGTATGAATGAAGTGCAAGGAGGCAACAGAAGGAGAGTAATCAATAAGAGAAATGCATTGTGGTTGAACATTTGCAGCAAGTGTTATCACAGTCAGCTTTTATTCGATAGGCAAAGACCAGAAAAAAGCAAAGGCTCAGGAACCACACAGACAATCAAGGATGTGTTCATACCTGCAGGCTCCCCCTTTCAGCTTCACTTTAATTTCTCACTGTGGAATCTGTGAGTCATCCGTGAAAACCATGGGGACATCACTGTGTCTGACAAAAGACTGTTAATCGAAGAAAATAAGCCACTCCAGTATGTTTGTTTAGCTTTCTGAGCAGGCAGGTGAGTGCTGAAAGCTTGCTTTTAATCATGTTCAGTGTTTCTGTACGTGCATGCAGAGATAGGTTTGGCTTTTTGAGGCGCTTTCTGGAAACATGAGAAGCACTTGCATTTCTGAGTGTCTGCCCGCATCATATTATTTAATGAGAGTAGAGAGTTGCCAGTGAGCGCCAGCCTACAAAGTAAAGATTAACTGACAAAGTAGTACTTCATGATCTTGAGCCTTTTTAGAAAAAATACAAAAAGTCTTTTTATCTGACATTTTTATACTATAATAAAAGTCTTTCAGCCATTTGTGAACTTCAGGTTCAGAGTTTTGTTCACGAATAGTTTGACCTATAGCGGGGGAAGTCAAGCCAATTTAAGATGGCTGCCACAGCTAATCGACCTCAGACACCACAAAAAATGGCTATAATGCAATCAGTTTTATAGATCTTGAGCTGAAATTTGTTGTGGTAGTAGCTGAGAGTCACTCTCAACACATACTCTGAACAATGAGATCTGTGTTTAAACATCTGGCATGCAAAGCAGTAAATGATATGTATTCATTTAAAGAATGCTATTTATTTTTATTCTAGGGTTGCAAACCCATGTGTTACATGTGTGACATATACTTTTTTTCTGCCAGATCAGTGGTTCTTTTTTCCACTCATGGCTTTGGGTCTCCTCATGGGTTTGTGTTTTGTTACTCTGGCTTCATGTTGTCTTTTGCTGTTTTGTTATATCTTTTTGTTCTTATTGGTTTTGCTTTCTACTCTTCCCACACCCTGCTTGTAATCACACGTGCATTTTGTCAGCATTACTTCCCTCAGTACATCTAGGTCCAGGTTTTCAGTTGCTACTTGTTGATTCCTCCTCCTTATTCTCATGTCAAGTCATGTTCTGCCTTTCCCTTTTCAACCAGGATTTCCTGTCTGTGCAGTGGCTTTTGTTTTTCAAAATATAAAGGCATTTACTGTATTCCCACGTCATCACACAATAGGTTCAGTCACTGAGGGAATTTTATAAAATCACTTTGCTAATCAGAATTTATCATGATGAGCAAGTAAAAACATTGGTCATAATATGTTAACAAATGTTTCTATAAGTTCTGTAACTGGTAACCTGTTCATTTTAAACTGAAAGAATAAATCAGTAAACATATTGATGTCAATTGCTGTTACTATCCTAATACCAGACTATTTTTTTTCTTTGACTGCCATCTTTGCGACACCTTTATGAAAGTGTGAAAGCAGCATGAAAGTACTTTAATCTGCCTGAAAAAGACAGTTAGAATGATTTAGTGTTACTTTCAGCAGGCTGTGAATGTGCAGTATGTGGAGTATTTTTAGCTGCCTAACAAGAGACCTGAAACCCACTGGTTGAAATGAGCCGGAAAGGCAGCACCCTGAAAATTAAATTTGCACAAAGAGAAGAAATAGAAGAAGCCCCTTGGATGCAGATTATACACATTTACCTCGGCTGAGATGTTGCAGTGTCTCTATTGAAGTGGTACTGAGGTGTGTCTGTTCTAGTGTTGCAGTGTTTGGAAAGACTTACAGTACATGGGCATGGCTGATCACTGCATTGCAAAAAAATTTAAACAAAATAACACAAAATGATCACTAGTCAGATGTTTGCGTTCACAAAAGCCAAAGGACCAAATGACCAAAGTTGCAAATTTGCTTTTGAATTCAAACATGAAAGGATTGTTTTTGCACTTTCTATAAAGAAGGAAATCATGAGAAATATTGAGAATGTTATCAATTCAGTCTTAGTGTCATGCATTTTATCACAGAAAAATAAGATGCTTATGTGATGCTAATGTTAGCACTTCATTTTCAAAGTTAGACATGTCTTAACCAACCTAACTTCAACAAATCCAGTGCAGATAATTAGGTTCAGTTAAGCTTTTTATAGTCACTCATAAAATTGTCTGCTTCTATTGCAGTTTTCATTTCAGTCTATCTCTTTATGATGATATTAATTATTAACAAACACCTTTCAGACACAACATGCATAAAACCAATAGCTTTATCAATCTGTTAAGCATCAGCATTCAGACACTCTTCTGTTTATGTTCTCACAGGTTCTTTCAGACGGTTACAGAACCATGTGTGCAATATTTGCCATTTTCTCATTATTTTGGCATTTGCATAAAAGTCAATAATAAACCAGTTGAAGTAAAGTACTGGGCAAAAGTCTTGATTCATTCTTCAGTTCTTTGTGTTTTGCTCTCAAACAGCTTGGCATTCTTCTAATCTTTAAAGTGGATTTCTTCTTCTTCTTCTTTGGACTTTGGCCGCTTTTTCACTCATTTTCATTTTCAGTGGCTCAGGAGGTAGGGGTTTGTCCTGTAACTGGAGGGTTGCTGGTTCAAGCCCCCACTCTGTCTGTCTCAGCTGTTATGCCCTTAGGCAAGACACGTCACCTGCCTTGCCTACTGGTGGTCAGAGGGCTCGGTGGCGCTGGTGTGATGGCAGTCTGCCCCAGAGCAGCTGTGTCTACAATGTGGCTTACTGCCATCAATGGGTGAATGACTGATTGTAGTGTGAAGCGTTTTGGGGTCCTTGGACTAGATAAAGCGCTATACAAGTGCAGGCCATTTACCATTTATCACCTGACTATTTTCAGAGGAATGGTTGTTGTTGTGTGTGTTAAGCCCCCTGACTCTGACATTTGAATCATTCCGGAATAAAAAAACTCCTAAACTGAAGGGATGGAATTGGGTTAACATATGACTGAAAACTTAGCAAAAATCAATTTTAATTGTTTAGGCACTTTGTTACAATAGCAGGATCATTGCATCCATTAATAACTTGACATAGCTTCACACACCAAAAATTGTATTTCAGCACCAACTATGTAATTCCCAAAGAGTTATTAGTCGAAAACTTATTGTAGATGATGAAGACCTTAATCAGAATGAAGCATGTATAGGAAATGAATGAATGAATGGTATATACTAAATATCATTGACTGTGACTTACATTTTTACTAACATCAAACTCTGATGCTTTCTGGCTCATTGGAAGCAAATTATAAAAACTTAACAGATTGACTGGAATGATTTAAAACTTTAACACCAGACTGTATATTCAGGGCACTCATTCATCACAGTTAAGGTTTACACAATCTACTCTTTTTAGTCTTGACACTTTTATGTCATGTGTTCATTTTCTCAAGCAGTGAAAACTGACAAACAACTGGGAAATTGTCATTGCACATGTAGGCAGGGCACAGCAGCAGTGAGGTTTTCAAAGGAATTAGGAGAAATGTGAGAAACATCCCCTGCAAATGACATCCAGTTAATTCATTTACCGTCTGACAGCAGAGTTAGACAAAAGCACCACGCTGATGTGTTAAACATGAACGCCAACACAGCCAGATGCTGTCTGAATAACAGAACGTTTTGAAACGATCAATTTCTATTTTAAAATATTCACAAATTAGTTTTTAATTAATTAAAAAATGACAGTACTATAGTACCAAGAAACCAGCTGCACAACTCATTCAGTCTTTGGAAATATTATTTTAAAAAAACTAACTGAAATAGGGCAAATTCATTTTTCAAACAATGTGTAAAAAGATGTGTGCCAAGCCAAACAAATCTTTGGGTCTGTTTGAGCACAGACTGTTCATTAACATCCTGAAGGGATAGGTTTTTAGTCCTCCCAATCAACTTATTGGTAGAAACACGGTCATACCTGACATCCAGTACCTGCTAATGCTCTCCAGGAACATTATTTTATGATTGTCACAGAACACACTCAGTGTGTGCAAACAGTGTAGTCATTGCTGTACACGAGAACACAAATTGTCGTCTTAGTCATTCCAGCTGAAGAGATTAGGCCAGTGGATACCAAGATGATTGTTTTAACCTGACTGATCACATCACTATGGACAAATACTGATTAATGTGCACACACACAACCCCCCTTCCCCCCAAACACACACACAAAACAGTTTACTTTTAGCTGATAGACTGGCATTGAAAGTGCATGAAAGTTACTCATTTTACTGCAAGAAGTATTTTAAAAAATACCTTCAGTGAAGCCTACAAATATTGACTTTACTGTTTGAAGTCTGGAGCCAAACGCAACACAGTCTGCTGCAGAAAATGTGTTTGCTCTTCGACTGCCTTTTCCCAGTCCCTGTAATGGAGTCCAGTCCAGCACATGTTGTCAGCCTCATTACTTACCTCACAACAAACAGCCTTCAAGTTGTTTGGTGTTTGAGGGTATTTGCTGAAAGCTTGTCCAAGACACTTTTTTCACTTGGGAGGCATCAGATGGGAAAACATTGCAATCTAGCAGCCATCAGCACATAAGTGAATCTGAAGCCAGTCACAAGTACACTTGAGACCTCAGAGATCACATTACATGGCCAGCATTTAATGGTTTGTGTTGAACTGTGCACTGATTGCAGTTAACACTAATACTTATAATTTTGTTAGGATGAGAGTTTCTTTTCTGATAATTCAATAGTGCAGTAGTTTCAAAATGCAAGATGAATATGATTTTATTACATCTTGCCTGGGGAGATCTCTCTGTAATGTCAGTGGTATGGGGAGGGAGGGGAAGTCTTCTAAGCTGTATAGAAGCTTGTCATAAAAAAGTTTCCCACAATGGCAATGACTGGGGGGGGCTTTGGACTGGGTTTAAAGTGCACCAGCCCACTCCTTAACCCATGCCATTAGAAGCTTGAGTGATCACTTTCTGACAGTTTGACTTAACAGAATATTCCCATTATAAACAGTGGAAGTGCAAATGTGTACGTTAAGTATCTGTCCAGGCAGCAACATGGCCACAACAGGACCGGTGGTACAGACACTCAGACATGTCAGCATTCTTAACGCTCGCTGAAGTGAGGGTAACAGAATTTGATGACATAACTAAATATCACTTAGTAGATTACCCCAAAAAGTACAGAAGAAATGTGTTTTTGTGTGTGTGTGTCCAAAAAGTCTAGAAGTTCTTACAATTAAAAAAAGACTGAAAGAAATCAGACTATTGACTGCCACGTTATTAGGGCTGTAACAGAACACCTAAGTGATGGTTCAGCATATCTCAGTATTAGGGTCACAGTTTGATAAGTGGTTTGATCCAACAGGAAAAATAAATAAATGCTAACTGCTGTCTTTCCCACCACTTATTTTTAACAGAAAATAATGCAATAGACAGAGAAACAAACTATATTTGCTAGTGGGGAGGCTGTACATGTACAGTAAGGTAAGATCTGTCAACAGGTAATTTCACAAAAAGATTAAAGACTAAAAAAGTCATATCAAATTGTTTTATTCATTATAACAGGCCATTTTTTCAGAAAAAAATTGAATAAACTTCCTTTTGTTAAAAAAATATAGAAAATATAAAATCAAAGACAAAATATTAAAGCAAGAAATGTTTATTTCAATAACTTTGGCCTAGACCTACCTGGGGCCTTTCTGGGTGGAGTTTGCATGTTCTCCCTGTGTTCCCATGGGTTTACTCTGGGTACTCTGGTTTCGTCCCACAGACCAAAAACATGCATGTTAGGTTAACTCTAAAATTGAGTGAGAGTGTGATTGGTTGTTTGTCTCGTTTGTCTCTATGTGTCCCTGTGATAGACTTGCGACTGCTTCTCCTTTCCGGGTCGCGGGGAGCTGGTGCCTATCTCCAGCAGTCACTGCACGAGAGACGGGGGACACCCTGGACAGGTCGCAAGTCCATCACTGGGGCACATAGAGACAAACAAGCATTCACACACTCACCCACACCTAGTTACCAATTAACCTAACAGGCATGTTTTTGGTTTGTGGAACAAAACCAGAGTATCTGGAGTAAACCCACATGTGCACAGGGAGAACATGCAAACTCCACCCAGAAAGGCCCCAGGTCGGGAAGCGATCCTGTGCAAAGACACATCCATCCATCCATTTTTTTTTACCTGCTTCTCCATTCCTACAAAGACGCAATTTGTTGTAATTTTGTTTTTGTAAAATCTATGACAAATTTTACACATTTTAACAGACAGAAAATAGTATATTAACACCAACAAGATGCTTTCCAAAGAGCTATTAGCTGAAAACTTGACATTAAAGAGATGAAGGAGGATACATCTTTTTGTTCGCTCATCTGAGCATAAAAAAGAACTTAACGACCCAAGAGCTCTGTTGGATTCACAAGTTAATAGTTACCTACTTTCTGTTTGGAATGTCAGTTTTCTCAACCATTTCATTAAAAGAAAAACCAGCTGCTCTGACCAAAAACACAAAATAATAAAATAACAATAAATTAGATGGAAAATTGAGAAAATAGGCCATTGAAAGGGGAAAACATCATAGAGTTGATGGAGCCAGCAAAACATTTGTGTTTCCTATGTAACCTAAGATGCAAAGGTTAAAAGGTTTATTTGGCATGCATGCAAAAAATAATAATTAATGGTAAATAAATGTATGTAATGTATTACTGACCTTAATAGAATATATTTGCACAAACCTAAGAAAACTGAACAGCACAAATATTTGACAACAACCAAGTCATAGTTTGCTTTAGGATACACTCCACTCGTACAACATACATACACCACTATGTTAAATGAGAACAATGCTACACAGAACAAACAAGAGATCTGAAATTACCTGTAACATATTGATATATTGGGATTTCCTATGCCTTACATCCCTTGCACTGTTCAAAGAGCTCACATACATGTTTACCTTTCATCTGTGGCTCTTTAGTCATTCTTAAAGGATCTGAGGACTAAAACATTCACGCAGGGTTGTTAACAAAACTAATAACATAAGAGCAGTTGCGCTGCTATTGCGTAAACTCACAATTGTCTCAAAATAGATTCTTAAAAACAGCTAAAAACATAGCCACTCAATTCTCCATAACAAACTAAAAACCAGAGTTATACCATGAACAATAACACACTTTAGCAAAAGTAATAAACTGCAAAAGAAATAAAAAAGTATTTCCTTTTTTTTATTTAAAGCAAACAACCTCAAAATCCATTTTTCTTTTTGTTAGTCTGCCCAAGATAATGTCTGCAGCGAACTGCGCTTATTGTGTGCATTTTGCAGAGCTCAACATAATGTTGAGTAAAAGTAATAATTTATTCATACTGGTTAGAGGGGGCAAGTACATGATTGTAAGTGCTTAAACTAAGACCTTTGTAATGGCATTGTCATGTCCCTGAAGTCTCATCGTCATGGTAACCATTTAGTCTGAACAGACAACAAACTCACCGTGAGACTTTTTACTCTATGACATTGTCCACATCAGCTCTAAGACATTTCCACATTTAAAGATTTTTTAAAGGGAATTCATGTTTGACTACTTTACTTACACATGTAAGCATGTTAATTAAGAGGAAACCAATGCATGGCAATTAATACTTAGTAATTAGGGAATAGGAGTTGAAGTCTAATACCAAACTGTTTTAAAGAAGTCTGGTTATTGTCCTCAGGAATTAGGATGTTCAAGCATATCATCATTCATTACTAGTCTATTTGAAGGACATCATGACAACAGTGCCGTGCAAAACTTTGAAGTTATCCCTCGTTTCTTCATATTTAGTTTACAAGGAACCAGGTTTTTATGATTTCTTTAATTATTCAGGCTTTATGAAGGTCAACAAAGTTTTTTTCTTGATCGGCTGCTTTTTCGCTCATTTTCAGTCCAGTACTTGACCATCTTTAGAGAAATGTTTTTTGTTTGTTTGTTTATTATGCCACACAGCCTTGACCTTTTGAATTATTCAGAAATTATAAGGTTCTTAAAGTTAAGAGATGTTAAATACGTAACTTATGAAGAATCTAATTTAAATTTAATCTTCTGGCCCTTTGTTACGAGCAGCCTGCAACAAAAACACAATTTATTCTGACTGCTGATGCTAGATAACTAGCCAGTAATTTGGATACCAGCAGGCCCCACAAAAAATAAAAAAAAAACACAACTTTGTTACTCTGTTTTTAGTTGGCAATCATTTTCTTTTTTTTCCCAAGACTTGACTTGCAGATATTGTTTATGTTCCGGAAATAGTATATTATAGAGTGCCTTTATATAAAAAAATTGTCTGGGAACCCTAGATAGCATCCCATCCATGTTGTTATATTACAGTTTAGGACACAAGCTGTAGTTTTGGTACTGTCTGTCTTTGTTGATACATTCAAACTGCAAGATATTGGTCTATTTTATATGTTAGTGTGACACACTCAGAAGAATTAATTCACACCTGCCAGACTACAGCAGACTTTATTCAAATAAATCCACTACAATGCCTGTAGCCCACAGTGAAGCCAAAGATAAAAACACCTTAGCAGCTGACTTTCACACAATCATAAACAAAACGCTGTGCAGATCATATGCCACAGATTTATACTTTATTTACTTTATATACCCAGTTAAACATAAGAACCTAAAGGTGATGTAGAGGAGCCAAAACTAAAGTTCCAGTTAAAAAAATCCTAAATGACTCAAAACAAGCAGTCACACAGAATTCAACAATTCTGTACAACAAAGGCTCAAAAGCTAATCTGTAAGAAAACCAGGATTGCTTCTTTGCATTTAAAATAGTAAATTATTTTATTTATTATCTTTCTAACTTACATGGATAGAGTGAATAAAACAAAAATACTGTAAAAATTAAAACGTGGTTGCTTCACCAATAGTTTTACACTATCAATAAATGAATGCACTTATAAAGAAATTTAACCAGATTAATTAAAGTAATAACCATTCTTTAGCGATAAACTTGAGTGCACCGTGTATAACTAACATTTACGGTATGTTAAGAAGCTGTGTTTTTAATGAGCACCTACCAAAACTACAGACACACAAACTGACTTAGAAATTAATTTTCACAAAGTGCAATTCACTTACTGCAAACTGATAAACTACAGTAAGCAGACAAAACTGTTTCAGACAAAACTGGACTCAAAGCAATAGTTCAAATATTCTGAACTGAGACTCTGTGTACAGGTTCTGAACAATTAATATCTTACCTGTTGTAGATGGCTCTTTGAACAACCTCAGTTTGGGAAATAGAGTTTTAAGTAATGGCTAGAATGAGTAGGTCCACAAACCAACATGGCTTGCTGTTGTCTTAATCAGTGACAATTAGCAGCAGCAGCAACTGGCTGTTGCACTTCCAGTGCAACCGATGGGGCAATTCCAGCAGGAATATCACAATATTTCAGTGTAATGCAAAACTGATGTTGGTATAGAGGTTTACAAAGACAACATTTGCATGAATCATAAACTTTTGAAATAGTTAGGATGGTAATTTTAGTCTTGGACCCAGTTGGATAGCTGATCAATCTGATGAGAGATATCTACAACAGGACAGGTAAGACATAAACTGTTCAGAACCCTTTTGTTCTTTTTCCCAGAACCCATTTTTAAACAATTAAAATGAACCCATTTCCAAACCATATCTCCATTTCTGACAACACAGAATCAGCACGTAAAGCTTGCAGGGATGTCAGTGCACTATTTAGAAGACAATTACATAATTACCAAACAGGAGCTTAGACAATGGCTGGAGAAATTGCAGATTTAAAATGTAATATCTAGCACCTGCATCCTTTTTTTTTTTTTTTTTGCACATTTGGCTTTTGCAGATTTCTTTCACTACTGTTTTTTTTCCTTTTTACATGTATCAATCAACACCACTGAATATATAAAAATAAACAATCAGTGCCTATTAGACTGGACAAGTGGCTGCAGACAGAAACACACTTGACTGATAAGTAAAAATGAATTAAAAAAAACTTAGACTGACAGCATTTTATATCTGCAAACTTAAACATTTGTCTAAACTTTGGTTCTCATTTCAGCATCGGAGTGAACAGACTCTTTTCCAAACATATGGTCAGTGTGGCTGCTCTTGCAGGAGCTCAAAGGCAAGCTGTGTGATGTGCCGCCATGCTTGTTGGACGTGACGGGACTCCGTGGTGCGCGCGCAGATGGCGAAGCGCAGGACAAAGTGACCGGACAGCTGGCAGGGCACCAGGTGGATTTCTCTGCTCTTTGTGATCTTTTTCAGCAAGCTCTGGTTGAGCTCATTGGAGCCCTGAGAGGAGGCAGCAAGAAGATCATGTTCAGAAATATATACATAAAAACAACATGTACCCCAAACTGTGATGTCCTGCCCTGGCATGGGTTTAACAGATTAAGAATGAAGCTGCTACCTTGAGCCTGAAGCAGACCAGTCCCAAAACGACCTCAGCACAAATCTCAAACCTCTTGTCTGCTCGTACCAGACTCTCGAACTCTTTGGCCAGACCCACTTGCTGCAAACAGATCACAAAAACACCAATCATAATATTTACTTGTCAGAGTACAAGTAAAATAATAATCAGTGAAGCCATTTTTATTATTATTATTCACTTGTTTTTATCCCAGAGAGGCTTCATAATCCAAAATCCAACAAGACAAGACAAAGAAAAACAATACAAACCAAATTTTTAGAGAGGTTTAAAAAGACTGAAACTGTATTTTATAAAACACAACAAAACAGAAATTTGGATTGTCATGTTTTTTTTTATGTTTTTTA